>JAKWJD010001760.1:16564657-16864657 GCA_027705065.1 Solanum peruvianum
AACAAACATCAAATGGATTTTGTAAAGGGGAGGCAAAGCATGGATGCAACACTAATTGCTAGTGAATGAATTGACTCAAGAATGCTAGTTAATTGGATATTCGGAAAACCTATGACCACGTGAAATGGTCTTTCCTTCTGAATACTCTCAAACAAATGGGATTTAGTAGCAAATGGATAAATTTAATTGAGGTATATCTAAAAACAATCAAGTTTTCTTTCCTTGTGAATGAGAACCCGTGGGATTTTTTAAATCAGAAAGAGGGTTGAGACAGGGTGATCCTCTCTACCCTTTCTAATTCATTTTGGCAATGGATAAGGATTTCAACACCAAACAAATGGATTAGAGTGGGGGAAAGAAAAAGAAGTGTGTCATATGCTCTATGCGGATGACACTATCATCTTTTGTGAAACGACAACAAAACGGATTAACTACATTACAGTGATTTTGGTTCTGTTTGAAACAGTTTTAGGGTTGAAAGTAATCTGGGGAAAACGTGGTATCTTTCTCGTATTAAGGTCCATCATATCCAAAATAGAAACAACTAGCAAATATATTGGGATGCAGAGTGGTTTGCATAATGGATTCACAACAGGTAGAGGTAGACCTAAGAAGTACTGAGAGAGGTGATTAATCAGAATATGGTGCAATTGCAGCTTACCAAGAACATGACCTAAAATAGAAAGGTGTAGAGGACTAAAATTATAATTGAAGGTTAATCTGTAGGAGTGATTTGTCTTGTTCCACTTATTAGTAGTCATAGAACTACTCTTCTAGTTTCTTGTTCGTCGATTTATGTGACTATCTATTACTTGGTGTAGTATGTATGTAGTAGTATTTTGTGGTAGTACTATTACGATACTATTCTATTGTATATTGTACTTCTATTATGTCTTTCCCTGGAGTGTTTTTGCATTGAGCAGAGGCTGTATTGGAAACAGCCTCTCTCCCTCCTAAGGTAGAGGTCAGGTCAGTGTACTTTCTACCCTCCCAACCCCACTATGTAGATTACACTGGTATGTGGTTTTTGTTGTCTGCTTATATCAGGTTTTATCTATTCTTTGAGTTGTAATTAAATTTAGATAATTTTCATAGATAGTGGAGCTGAGTTACTACTTCAAAGGAAATACTCATTTTATTTGTATTGTTGAGTTTATCTTTTAGCTAATCTGATTTTTCTTTTCAATAATGGCAATGTCAGGCCAACTTGCACACATTGAACTAGTCTACTAGGTTATTGCTACCTCCCACTAGCACAAATACTAGGTGACTACGCAACAAGACAAACACATAGAAAGAGTTAACCTAGTGCCATCTCTTCTACAACTTGAACGTTAGTTCACTGAGGTTATTGGTCCAACCTTTTACCATTAGGCAACAATGTAGTAGCTGGAGCACTAGCTATTTAATTTATAATGCTTCTAATGTTGACAACATCAAGGTGAAATTTACATATAACTCAATAGTCCTTACAAATAACTCTTGGATTAAATACAATATCAAGTAGGAGTAGAAGATTACGGATCTACATCGTATTTTATAAAAAAAACACACTTCCAATCAAGAATAGAGCTTTGTTTTATTGTTTTTCATAGGGCAGTGAACCCATCACCCTAATATAAGGACTTGGCTTTTTTGTTTTCCATTTTTGTTAAGTAGAACAATTGATGAATGACAATTCATCAAATATTACTATGCCTATTTCTTTAGATACACTTAGCTCTATTCTTGAGCAAAATTAAACAATTCAAGTTTTAAGAAAAAAATAAAACCAAAATGGAAATCAATGGTTATACTAGTAAGCAACTTAACATAATACATGGATGCACCTCTTTATTTGCTCGAGCATAACTGAGCTTAGATATCTAGCTTTCCCTAACACTCAATAATTCCTTCACTTCAAAATTCCATTGTTAATGCCATGGTGTTATAATTCAACTTAACCTACCCCTCCTCTTACTATCTCCCTCTTTCTTCATTCTTAGATAGCTTCCTATGCAAAAAGTAGTCAAACAACTACCCCTTCTCGCGGTCTTCCTCAAATCCTCCACAAAAACATTCATTGTAATAACTATATTAAACTTACCATTCCACTTTATTTAGGTAACCAAAGTTTGTCCTCCACAAATTTCTAGAAAAATAACAGCATAGCAGTGTAATCCCAGTGGGGTCTGGGAAGGTAGTGTGACCTTACCTCCTCTTTAAAAATAAGTGTCCCCTAAAGACCCCTAGATTAAGGAGCATAAATTTGACTCTCTTCCTCTATTAATTAACACCTTAGACTTAAAACCATCGTCCCCTCCATCCCTCATCCTCATGCGACTCATGATGCTCCATCGTGCGGAGTCACATACCTATTACCAACCACAATTTAGGCTCATCAATCAAGTCATTTGTGGAGAAGAAAATTCGGTCCTTTTCTACTCTTATAATCAAGAGAGGTCTCCCAGTCACTTTTATCGAGGCTCCCTTAGGGTCTGACTAGGAAAGTGTCTCCCCGATTTCGGCAGACCTTCGCCGGAAACCATCCTTCCCTTTCCTTTTTTACTCTTCTCTCCACTTTTTTTCTTCCTTTCTTATCTCCCCTCTCTTTCTCTCTTTTTTCTCTCTCTTATCCATTTTTGGGAAGTTCCATTCCTGTTATTGTTATGGAGAATAGACTATATTTCAAGTCAGGGGGAAGTCATATGATATCACTAAATCAAAAACCATTTCAGACACTTGGTTCGACTTGGTGGAGGTTTCGAAAAAGTCAATCAGAACAATGGTGGTATGCAAAGGTGCACTTATGTTGATATGCAAGGGATTAAAGGAGGCATCTGATTTTAAATGTAAGATTCTCAAATCCTGGAGATGTAGGGTGGTGTCGACCCATATTTATTTCTCCCAAAACTTCAATAAATTTTGTAGATACATTTTTTATCATCACTGTAAATGGACAGGAAAGAGTAGTGATCATTATCCCAGAAAATACATTTAATCAGGGTTGGTCAATTTTGTCCAGTAAAGATGAGAACTTTATAAACAGGAAATCAGAAAATCAGAGAGCATTTATTACATTTGGGGATATGATACAAAATAACCTCAATGGTAGGATAAGTTACAAAGAAGCTCTACTAGAAAGTAAATGGTCTAGGAAGAATATCGAGAAGCCACAACTACAGTCTTCAAGTTGGGAAGACAATGAGCTGCTATGTAGGTGTCTTGTTGGCATATTCATCGGAGAGGAAGAGGCTCCCACACGAAATGAAGTCAGGATTTGGTCGCAACAGATCTGGAAAGGTTCCCCTAAAACTTTGGTATATGATTTGAATGTCTTCAAATTTCTCTTTGAATTCCAAACCATGAAGGTTGCAGAGCATGTTATCATGGGAGATTGGAGAGTGCAAGGAGCCAATAATAAACTAGATTGGTGGTCTCCAAAAAGAGGTGCTTTCCATGAAAGTACAAGATTTGATTGGCTTTGGATTAGGGCTCTTGGTCTCCCCCTTAACCTCTGGAATAAAGATGTCGTGAAGAAGATTGGAGATGCATGTGGAGGATGGTTGGAAAACGAGGAAGAAATAGAGATCAAAAACAATCTGAGATGGGTGAGAATCCGAGTTTTAGAACCCAAGGAGAACATCCCAACAAAGGTCGAGTTATCGGATGGCAAGCTGATTTTCTCTTTATTGATCTGGTGTGAAGCTCCGGCGACCTTCAAACCGGCGATGGAGTCGGAAAGGTGAGAACAACAAGTTAGAGGAGAAAGCAGAGGCTATCAATGCTTCTGATGATGACAGACCTAGTAGACATGGGAAAGAAAAAGAAAATGTGCAGGCCAGCTATGTCTCTAATGATAACAGACCTAGTAGACATGGGAAAGGAAAGGAGAAAGTACAAGAGATGTATGTTAAAACCAATGGTTACAACAATGAGGCAAAGTCTTTTCAAACTTCCCATGTGGAAAAAGAAGAGGGTCCTACTTGGATATGATGGATGAAAGGCCTATTTTAAGTGGGTCTGCTGACTGGATAAATGAAAAGAAGACTCAACATCTTTTGGTCCTTAAAAAACCCAAACATTTTACTGAACATTTTGTTGATTTTCAACCTTTTTTGGGCTCTTTTTCTTTCAATTCCCTTGACCATTCAACCATAGCTAGTGACATTGAGGCCTGCATGCGCATGGGAGGAAAATTTTTACGCATGCCAGAGGACTCGAGGCAGATCACGAACTCCTCTAGGAATGACAAGACAGGGGGTAAGGAAATACATAGCATGGAGGTGGAAAGTTTTGAAGGTGATGAGTTGATGGAATTGTTGGGAGACTCGATGGAGTTCTTGCACGAAGCCAGGCCCCTAGCAATTGATGACAGTATATCTGAGGAGGGCTTTGAGTCTCAAGCAACATTGAAATTTCACATAATTTTAGTCAAATTAGGCCAAATATCTAGGGTGTGTACGGAGGGATATGAAAGAGAATTCTTCTCTCTAATAAGTAGAATGGTGCAAAAAAACACAAGAGAGGAACAAAGAAACAGGGAAAATAATAGCAACACAACCAACCAAGCAGTGCATAAAAAGTCGAGGATTCTCATTTTCAATATGAAATTCAAAGAGGGGGAAATTTGAACAATGATGATAAAAATAATTTCTTGGAATGTAAAGGGGTTGAACGATAATGGGAAGAGGGATTTAGTTAGAAACTTGATTAATTAATGGGGGCAGATGTCTATATCCTTTTGGAGACTAAACTAAAGGACAATATTAGGGTTTAATTCACAGCATTTGGAACAACAGATGGTTGGGTAAACTTCATGTAGAGGCACAAGGGTCAAGTGGAGGTATTTTAATTATGTGGGATAAAAGAATATGGGAGGGGGATCTGGTAGAAGCAGGATCACAATGCATCTCTTGTAATTTTTCAAACAAGAATCAAGAATAATCATGGTTTCTAATATCAGTTTATGCTAAGTGTAAGAAAATAGAGGGGAGAGAATTATGGGGTGAGTTGGGTGCAATGAGAAGTCTATGTGAAGGTCCTTGGGTAGTAGGGGGGACTTAAATGTTATTAAATACCCGATAGAAAGATCAAATTGCTCTAGGATTAATGGTGCTTTGAGTGAATTTTCTGAATGCATTGGGGAATTGGAATTAGTAAACCCTCCTTATTTGGAGGGTCTTACACTTGGAGAAGAGGAGAAGGGCACCAAACAGCTTACAGAATTGATAGATTTCTCTATAGCTCAAAATGGGAGGAGCAGTTCACTTTTATCAAGCAATCCACAATACCAAAGTTGGGTTCTGACCACAACCCAATTCTACTAACATGTGGGAATCTAAATTTCAAGAAGTCCTACTTCAAATTCTAAAATTAGTGGATAAGAGTTGAAGGATTCAAGGAAGAGGTGAAATTATGGTGGCAATCTTTTTTAATAAGTGGAATCCCAGGTTTTGTTTTGGAAGAAAAGCTAAACTTTAGAAAGGAAAGATGAAGGAATGGAGTAAGAATAATAGGAAAAATTGTAAAGCACAAAAGGAGGAGATTATGGAGGAGCTGGCCAAAATGGGAAGTTGTACAGGAACAAAGAGTGCTCACAGAGGAGGAGATCCAACAAAAAACAAATTTGGCTGTCACGTATGAGAAAGTAGCTAAGAATGAAGAAATAAGATTCAGGCAAAGATCAAGAATCCAGTGGCTAAAGCATGGGGATAAAAATACTAAGTTTTTTTCACAGAGTAGCTACTTCTCATAAGAGATATAACTCCATTGAGTCTCTACAGGCGGATGGATGCAATACTAATGATCCCATTGTCATTAAAGAGACCATCAAAAGTTACTACCAACATTTGTACACAGAATCAGAGGAGTGGAGTCCTGAGCTACAATTACAAGGGATGACAACCATTACTGTGGAGGAGCACATAGAACTAGAGACTCATTTCGAGGAGGAAGAGATCCTAGGTTGCTTAAAGCTTTGTGCTATGAAGAAAGCACCTGGACCTGATGGTTTCCCTATGTAATTTTACTTGTCTTTCTGAGATATCCTAAAAGAGAATTTTATAAAGGCTATTCAAGAATTCCATGCCAGACAGATTACTGAGAAGAGATTTAATGCTACTTTTGTAGCACTCATCCCCAAGAAAGCTAGTGTCGTTGAACTTAAAGACTTCGGACCAATAAGTCTGATCACTGGAGTTTACAAGGTGATAGCAAAACTACTGGCGGAAAGGCTGAAAAGAGTGATTAATAAGTTTGTCAACAAAAACCAAATGGCATTTATTAAAGGAAGACAAACAATGGATGCAGCTCTCATTGCGAGTGAGTGCGTGGACTCCAGATTGAAAGGAAACAGTCTAGGGGTAATGTGCAAGCTGGACATTGAAAAAACATACGATCATGTAAATTGGGGTTTCCTACAAAACACATTGAGACAAATGGGTTTTGGAGAAATATGGGTAGCATGGATAAAAATTTGCATAAGCACGGCGAGATTCTCCATTCTTGTAAATGGAGAACCAGTGTGTTTTCCTCTTCCGAAAGAGGAATCAGACAGGGTGATCCTCTTTCACCCTTTTTATTTATCTTGGTAATGGAGGGATTTGATATTATGATAAGGATTGCTACTCAAAACAGATGGATCAGAGGTTTCCAAATTAGTGGAAACAATGGTGATATTAAAGAGATTTGTCATCTACTTTATGCAGATGACACCATGATTTTTGTGAGCCACAAGAGGAGCAATTTAGATTCATCAAACTAATTTTGGTTGTTTTATGAATCTTGTACAGGGTTGAAAGTTAACTGGGAGAAGAGCAGTTTATATCCTATTAATGATGTGACAAACATTCAAAGTCTAGTGAACATTTTGGGATGCGGAGTGGGGAAATTGCCCACAACTTATTTGGGTTTGCCTTTAGGTAATACACACAAAAATTTGAAGATATGGGACAACATAGTTGAGAATACTGAAAAGAGACTAGCTAGATGGAAGGCTCAATACATTTATTTTGGTGGTAGACACATTCTTATCAACTCCATTCTAGATTCTCTCCCCACATATGTTATGTCTCTTTTCACTACACCGGCAAAAGTGGTTAAGAAATTGGACAAACTTAGGAGAAATTGCCTTTGGCATGGCTGCAAAGAGAACAAAGGATACAATGTGGTCAAGTGGGCGACATTTTTGCATAGAAAAGATAAAGGTGGCTTGGTCATTAGAGATCTGAGGAAGCATAACAATAGTCTTTTGATGAAATGGTCGTGGAGATACACAAAGGAGAGGCAAGCTTTGTGGAAAGATTTGACTAAATGTAAATATGCGGAGGATGGATTCTGGTGTAGTAACATAAGCAGGGATAACTATGGAGCGGGGTTTTGGATAGCTATTAGAAACTTATGGGCCAAGTTAGAAGCCAATTTACATATCAAGGTGGGGGATGGATGGAGAACTAGATTCTGGTGGGATGTATGGATCAAACAATTCACCACAAAAGATTTGTTTCACGAACTATTTATTTTGTGCACCAATTCTGAGGCAATGATCAGTGATTGCTGGACTGTACAAGGTTGGAATCTCTATTTCAGAAGACCTCTTAATGACTGGGAAATAGAGAGATTAGCCAAATTACTGGAGGAAGTGAGGGATTTTGCAGGCACCAATACTAACAATGATGTTAGATGCTCACACATTAAGGATGGCATTTTCATAGTTTGCAGGGCATACAAAAAGGAGTGCAACTTGCAAAGTAGCAGATACCAGAGTTCATGGAAAAATATCTTGAGGACTACAGCACCGATAAAAGTTAATTGTTTTACTTGGCTGGTTACCAGAAAGGCATGCTTGACACATGAAGTCTTGAGGGGACAAATCATAATTTCGTGGTGCTCTTTATGTGGGAAGACAGGAGAAACTAACAGTCACCTATTCTTACATTGCACTTTCACAACACAAATATGGTCCATGTTTCTCAACTTTTCAGAAGTGAAATGGACTATGCCCGAACATACAACTGATTTACTTAGTTGTTGGATCAGGATATGAGGTAGCAAGAGACAAAAGACCTAGTGGAAATCGATTCCACATTGCATTTGCTGGATAGTGGGAAGGAGAGGAATAGTAGGAATTTTGAAGATATATCCAATTCCATTCACAAGGTTAAGTGGAATTGCATTGTGTGTCTATTTTTGTGGTGTAAAGAGATAGGATTAGAGGATTCAGATCAACTTTTTGATCAACTCTTAGAATTCTTAGGATCCTTTTAAGTATTTTGCTCTTTGTTTTTTTTCCTGATTTTCTAAAGGTCCCCAGCATATCCTTATTGCTGAAGAATACTATGTTTACCAATTCTTTTAAAAAAAAAAAAAAGAAATGTGGGTCTAAATGATTATAAAGAAAAAGGGTGAGTTGAAATTAGTTATTCCAGATAATTTTCAGTAGGAGGATTGAAGAAGACTGCGAAAAAAGAGTACCTAGTTTGAATGTGTTTTGCGTAAAAAATTTTACAAGACAATGAAAAAAGAGGAGGATAGTGAGGAGAACCATTGACTGAGTTGAAAGGGAACAACATGACATTCTGAATGGTGCTTAAAAGTGAGATGTATTGTTTTCTATTTAACTCTATTGGATTCCCCTTGTTGTAGATCCTACAACAGTTGAAGATATAAAAATGGGTCTCCTTACATGATATCGAGCAATCCTCACCTCATGATCTAGATTTTGGTGTTGAGTTAGGCGAAACGTCTATTTTATATCATGTTTTTAGAGCTCAAGTTCATTCGATTTTTTGGTTTACTTGATGTTGGGCCCCTATGTAATTTTGTTCACGCTCCAAATATCCAGGTCATAGGCATGCAGGGTCATTAGATCCCACATGGATGGATAATTTTAGAACGGGTCTCCTCATATAGTTTTGGATAATAATAACTTCATAAGCTATGTTTTGGAGTTGTGTTAGACCTGAAGTCCATTTTTTAATTATTTGGCCTTAATTACTTCGGTAAAAACTTGATTAGTTGATCAAATATAGTTCGAAGCTTATTTAAAAGAATTAAAAGAAAGCCCCAAGTATATAAAAAAAAATTCTCAAAATATTATTCTTAGTGGAATTCTCCAAATATTTAATTCACAAAATGTGTAAAACAAATAATCAAGTTCCGATATTAGGGACATGAGTACACACACCATTGAGTGAAAAAATTAAAGAAAGTTGTATACCTCACTAGAAACTACATTTTTAAATTAGTTAAAAGTCGTTTAGTTTAGATACAAGTTATACAACACTTAGTAATACATGAATTATATATAAGGATTACTGATGAATGGTTTAGTAAAGTAATATAAGGATTGTTTTGCACTGATTTGCAATGCAAGGATTGTAATGTGAATTATATCTTGTTGCATATTTGGTTTCATTATCATATTATTATACAATGCATATATTTAAAATACATTAGCAAAATAAAATGTTTGTTAAGTTTAAGAGGTTTAGTTTTGTCATTTCAATGTATTAAATCCAGGTATTATATAATGCACCTATTCTTATTCCATATTTTACCCCACCTAAAATATGCATAGATTCCTCATTAATTTACTACGGTTAAGCTAACAAAACATTGTATGAGCTATATTAGACTGTACGCCAAAATTAATCTCCTTAAAAAGCAACCAAACAATGTACTATACTATGCTTATTTTCATAAACCCATTGAAAGACAACCAATTGGCACCTAATTGTGTTGTATAATCTTAATACATTAACACAAAAGGATTAATAATATGTAGTGTTGGTTGTAAAGAGACAAAATAGGATAGTGGAGAAATTACAATATGATCTTGGAGGAGTAACGACCTGTTTAGTCGTTTGAGCAGCAGATTTTTTTCTGGAAAACTGGTTGGGACGACGGATGTAACGACGGACCGTCGTGTTCACGACGGCCCGTCGAGGAGTTTCGTTCCATGACACTTAGAATTCTAAATTTGGATATTAAAATCGACTCTCTGTAATCTGTGACGACCTGCAGGACGTGCCGTCACAGCTACGACGAACCGTCGTGAGGCACCGTTTCAATATACTTAGGAATCCTGAAATTGGGTACTGAAAATCGACTCTCTGACCGTCATGACGTAATGTGCAGGACGGACCGTCACATGGGTGACGGACCGTCACAGTATCCTTGGTGGAAGAATAGAGTCAACGACCTTGGTGATGGACCGTCGCAGGCACGACGGCCCATCACAGGTTGCGTAATCCCAGTTGGAGTCGGATTTCTGGTTAAGTTTTAAGGGACGTTTTGGACTATTCTTTCCTTAATTATAGATTTCGTGGGTTTATATTAATAACTCAAATCCTTGAGGGATAAAAGAGGTAACTTTGGGTTAATTAGTGGGGTATTATTGCCATCTTTTACACTTAGTTATATGTTAATTAGGGTAAAAGAAAGAGGGTTTGAATAAGAAAAAGAGAAAGAACAAAGAGAGAGAAAAGAGAAACGAATTGAGGGAGATTGAACGAGAAGAACAAAGCTTGGGAAATTGCTTGTTGATTCCAATTCTTCGGTGGAGGTAGGTTATGGTTTATTTCACACTATTCGTAGTAAACTCTTAATAGCGAATGATATGTGTTAGTAGTATTGTAATCCCTTCTATATGCTTAATTGTATGCTTGCATGAATATGATTATGTAATTGTGAATAAATAAGCATGATGAAGCTATTGAATCCCAAATCTTGAAAAAAACCCTAATCTACTTTGTTAATGATGATGCCTTGGTATAAAAGAAGGCTTGATGAACGAAAGTGGTGAGATTAGGGGATCGGGTGCCACGTTCCGGTACCAGGATAGAATGAGGATCGGAGTGTCACGTTCCGACACCAGGATAGAATGAGGATCGGAGTGTCACGTTCCGACACCAGGATAGTATATGGATCGGGTGCCACGTTCCGATACCAGGATAGAATGAGGATCGGAGTGTCACGTTCCGACACCAGGATAGTATATGGATCGGGTGCCACGTTCCGGTACCAGGATAGTATATGAGGATCGGAGTGTCACGTTCCAACACCAGGATAGTAGATGGAGCAGAGTGTCACGTACCGACACGAGGGGAATAAAGATAATGAATCTTGAAAGATGTTAATGAATTCAATCTAATGAATCTAATTCCCAAATGAGTATGATATTGAGGCTTGAGTCCTCATGGATGAACTTTCGTACTTATTGATGATTTTAGTACTTGTTGTTGCTACATGTTGAGTAGTATAGTTGATTTATGATATTAACTGATATATACTGTTTTCTATTTGAGTTGGCCGATGATATCTACTCAGTACTTGTGGTTGTACTGACCCCTACTTTTATGTTTTCTTCTTTGTTATTTGTGGAATGCAGCAAACGTTCCGTCAACTTCAACTCAAAGTAGATCTAGCCAGTCTTCACTACCTTCGGAAATTCAGGGTGAGCTAATGCGTCTAGCTTGGACTGGATCTTCTTCTTCAAGTCTTGATGCCTTGAACTTCCGGCATGGATTAGCTTTTATGTATTTTTAGTTCTTAGACATTCTTAGTTTAGTAATTTGAAATAGATGTTCTTGTGATGATGACTTCCAGATTTTGGGGATAATAATAATAGTTTTGAATTGTTTTATTAATGAGTTTAAGTCTTCCGCATTATTTTCTGTTGATATATCTTGAAATGTTAAGGGTTAGTTTGGTTGGTTCGCTCACATAGGAGGGTAGATGTGGGTGCCAGTCGCGTCCCCGATTTGGGTCGTGACAAACTTGGTATCAGAGCATTAGGTTCATTGGTCTCATCACACAAGAACGAGTCTAGTAGAGTCTTAAGGAACGGTAGGGGGACGCCTTTACTTATCTTTGAGAGGCTATAGGACATTAGGAAAATTCCATTCTTTCATTCTTTCTTTCGTGCTACTACTTGAGTCCAATTGGTATCTAGGTGATACAAATTGGTATCTGACCATCTTCACTCTATTTCGCAGATGATTAGAACTAGAGCAACGACCGCACCAGCAGCAACAACGGCAAGACAAGAAAAATCTGAGCCAGCCATTGGGGCTGTGGCTCGAGGAAGAACAGTGGCAAGAGGCCGTGGAAGAGGTCGTGGGAGGACGTCCTCTAGGGGAAGAGGACGAGCCCCTAGCCCATCTGACACTAGGGCAGTGACTCCTCCACCGACTGAGGAGGTAGTAAGAAAGGGTGAGGAAGGGGAAACTGAACAAGAGCAGAATGAGGAATTGCCACCCCAACCTACCCCAGAGATGATCAATCAGGTTCTTGCTTACCTTAGCGGGTTATCTGATCACGGTCAGGCACCTCCAGTGGTTTCTGCACCAACACCTCCGGTTTCAGAGTACGACATGCGGCTACTATGGCTCCCCGCATGGATGCCTCATTGGAGATAGGCACTTTCCACGTCTGACTACTGGACCGATAATGACAAACGATCAGCACGAACTTTTCAGTAAGTTCTTGAAATTGAAACCTCCAGTCTTCAAGGGTGCAGAATCTGAAGATGCTTATGATTTTCTGGTTGATTGTCATGAGCTACTACACAAGATGGGGATAGTAGAACGGTTTGGCGTTGAGTTCGTAAGCTATCAGTTTCAAGGGAACGCCAAAATGTGGTGGCGATCACATGTCGAGTGTCAACCGACAGAGGCCACACCTATGACTTGGGCATCCTTCTCTACCCTGTTTATGGAGAAGTATATCCCAAGGACTTTGAGAGATAGAAAAAGGGATGAGTTCTTGAGTCTCAGCAAGGTAGGATGACGGTTAACGCATATGAGGCTAAGTTTCGTGCTTTATCAAGGTATGCCACCCAACTTTGTTTCAGTCCACAGAGCGGATTCGCCGTTTTGTGAAGGGGTTGAGGTCAGAATTGCGGATTTCAGCCTTACAGGTAGCGGCTACGGCAACATCCTCCAAGAGGTGGTAGACTTTGTGATAGAAGTGGAAGGAGTGAAGCCAGATGACTTCACCACGACATCGACGTCAAAAAGGTTTCGAAGGGGAGGTGAGTTTAATGGTTCTTACTCTAGAGGACAGAGCTCCGGAGGTTACTCAAGTCGACCAATTCAGTCGTCACTACAGACTGTAGTTGGGGGCCACCTCACACCACAGACCAGTCAACACTTCTCTGAGAGACCTATGCATGAACCCAGAGAGTGTTATGGATGTGGGGAGATTGGACACATTAAGAGGTATTGTCCAAACCAGAGTTACAGAACCCCACTAGCTAGAGGTAGGGGGGTCATGGTAGAGGCCGTTCTTCTGGAGGACGTGGTGGTCGAGGTAATGGTGGTCACCACAACGGCAGAGGTGATGGGCAAATTTTGAGCCACTACGACACAACATGGTAGGGGCAATGGACAGACAAACGATAGGGCCCATTGTTACGCTTTCCCTGGGAGATCTGAAGCGGAGGCGTCTGATGCTGTTATTATCACAGGAATCTTTTGGTTTGTGATTGCATGGCATCTGTATTATTTGACCTGGGCTCCACGTTTTCATATGTATCTTCATCATTTGCTAATGGTCTAAATTTACATTGTGAATTACTTGATATGCCTATTCGTGTTTCTACTCCGGTGGGTGAGTCTGTGGTAGTTGAAAAGGTATATAGGTCTTGTTTGGTGAACTTTGTGGGGAGCAACACTTATGTAGATTTGGTTATTTTAGAAATGGGTGACTTTGATGTAATTCTGGGTATGACTTGGCTTTCTCCAAATTTTGCGATCTTGGATTGTATGCTAAAACTGTGACATTAGCCAAGCCTGGGACAGATCCGTTAGTGTGGGAGGGCGACTACACTTCCAATCCGGTGCGTATCATATCCTTTCTGCGTGCTAAGAAAATGGTTAGTAAAGGGTGTTTAGCTTTCTTGGCACATCTCAAGGATGACACTACTCAAGTACCCTCAATTGAGTCGGTTTTGGTAGTCCGTGAGTTTTTGGACGTGTTCCCTGCAGATCTTCCCGGTATGCCACCAGATAGGGATATTGACTTCTGTATCGATCTTGAACCGGGCACACGCCCCATTTCTATACCCCCTTATAGAATGGCTCCCGCGGAGTTAAGAGAGTTAAAAGCACAACTTCAAGAGTTGTTGAGCAAAGGCTTCATTAGACCAAGTGCATCTCCTTGGGGTGCTCCAGTTTTGTTTGTGAAGAAGAAGGATGGGAGTTTTCGAATGTGCATAGATTACCAGCAGTTGAACAAGGTAACTATTAAGAACAAATATCCTCTTCCTCGCATTGATGACTTATTCGATCAACTACAAGGTGCTTGTGTCTTCTCGAAGATCGACTTGAGATCCGTTATCATCAATTGAAAATACGGGCAACGGATGTGCCAAAGACTGCTTTCGGACTAGGTATGGGCATTATGAATTTGTAGTGATGTCCTTTGGTCTTACAAATGCCCCCGCTGCTTTCATGAGCTTGATGAATGGGATTTTCAAGCCATATTTGGATCTCTTTGTGATCGTTTTATAGATGATATACTGGTATATTCTAAAAGTAAGGAGGAACATGAGGAGCATTTGAGGATTGTTTTGGAAATGTTGAGGGAGAGAAAGCTTTATGCTAATTTCCTAAGTGTGAGTTTGGCTAGATGCAGTGTCCTTCTTGGGGCACGTGGTTTCTAAGGATGAGTGATGGTGATCCTTCTAAGATTGAGACAGTGAAGAATTGGGTAAGACCCACTAATGTGTCAGAAATACGGAGTTTTGTTGGGTTAGCTAGCTACTACTACCGCCGATTCGTCAAGGGATTCTCTTCTATTGCTTCCCAACTGACGAACTTGACTAAGCAAAATGTTCCATTTGTATGGTCGGATGAGTGCGAAGCAAGCTTTCAGAAACTCAAGACTTTGTTGACTACCGCACCTATCCTCACCTTGCCGGTAGAGGGTAAGAACTTCATTGTTTATTGCGATGCATCCTATTCGGGTTTGGGTGCAGTGCTAATGCAAGAGAAGAACGTGATTGCTTATGCTTCAAGACAATTAAAAGTGCACGAACGTAACTATCCAACTCATGACTTGGAATTGGCCGCGGTAGTATTGTTTGCATTGAAGCAATGGAGGCACTATTTATATGGGGTTAAGTGTGAAGTCTATACGATCATCGTAGCCTACAGTATGTCTTTACTCAGAAAGATTTGAACTTGAGACAAAGGAGATGGATGGAACTACTGAAGGACTACGATATCACTATTTTGTATCATCCGGGGAAGGCTAATGTTGTGGCAGATGCTTTGAGTAGAAAGGCGGGAAGCATGGGAAGTCTAGCTCATTTGCAAGCTTCTAGACGCCCATTGGCTAGAGAAGTGCAGATTTTGGCTAATGACCTTATGAGGTTAGAAGTAAATGAGAAGGGAGGATTGTTAGCTTGTGTGGAGGCAAGATCCTCCTTCCTTGACAAGATTAAGGGGAAGCAGTTTGATGATGAGAAATTGATCCGGATTAGAGATAAAGTGTTGCAAGGAGAGGCTAAAGAAGCAACAATTGATGAGGAAGGCGTTTTGAGGATTAAGGTAAGGGTATGTGTACCCCGCGTCAATAATCTGATCAACACTATTCTGACAAAGGCTCATAGTACAAGGTATTCTATACATCCGGGTGCAACCAAGATGTATCGCGACCTAAAGCAGCACTTTTGGTGGAGTAGAATGAAGCGCGATATTGTTGACTTTATTGCCAAATGTCCAAACTGTCAACAAGTAAAGTATGAACACCAGAGGCCCGGAGGAACGCTTCAGAGAATGCCCATTCCTGAATGGAAGTGGGAGAGAATCGCAATGGACTTTGTGGTTGGTCTTCCAAAGACAATGGGTAAGTATGACTCCATTTGGGTGATTGTGGATAGGTTAACTAAGTCTGCTCATTTCATTCCGGTCAAGGTGACTTACAATGCAGAGAGGTTACCAAGATCTATATCTCAGAAATCGTTCGATTGCATGGGGTTCCACTATCCATTATATCAGATAGAGGTACGCAGTTTACCTCTAAGTTTTGGAAAACATTGCATGCAGAATTGGGTACTAGGTTGGACCTTAGTACCTGCATCGTTCATCCTCAGACCGATGGTCAGTCTGAGCGAACGATTCAAGTGTTGGAGGATATGCTCGCGCATGCGTGATAGAGTTTGGTGGCCATTGGGATAGCTTCTTACCTTTGGCAGAGTTTTCATACAACAATAGCTATCACTCAAGCATTGATATGGCCCCATTTGAAGCATTGTATGGGAGGAGATGTAGATCTCCCATTGGTTGGTTTGACGCATTCGAGGTTAGACCTTGGGGTACTGATCTCTTGAGGGATTCGTTAGATAAGGTGAAGGGCATTCAAGAAAAGCTTCTAGCGGCGCAAAGTAGACAAAAGGAGTATGCAACCGAAAGGTTAGAGACTTGGAGTTCATGGAGGGTGAACAAGTCTTGTTGAAGGTTTCACCTATGAAAGGGGTGATGCGGTTTGGCAAAAGAGGTAAGCTAAGTCCAAGGTATATTGGACCATTTGAGGTACTAAAGCGAGTAGGGGAGGGCTTATGAATTAGCCTACCTCCAGGGCTGTCCGGAGTACATCCGGTGTTTCATGTGTCCATGTTGAAAAGATACCATGGAGATGGAAACTACATTATCCGTTGGGATTCAGTTTTGCTTGATGAGAATTTGACTTATGAGGAGGAACCAATTGCTATATTAGATAGAGAGGTTCGCAAGTTGAGGTCGAGAGAAATTGCATCCATCAAAGTTCAATGGAAGAATCGACCGGTTGAAGAGGCTACTTGGGAGAAGGAGGCAGATATGCAAGAAAAATACCCACATCTATTTACAGATTCAGGTATTCCTTTTCGCCATTGTTTTTCTTCTTTTGATCGTTCGGGGACGAACGAAGGGTAAATTGGTATCTATTGTAACGACCTGTTAGTCGTTTTTGCAGCAGATTTATTTCTTCTGGAAAAACTGGTTGGGACGACGGATGTAACGACGGACCGTCCTGGTCACGACGGCCCGTCGAGGACGTTTCGTTCCATGACACTTAGAATTCTTAATTTGGATATTAAAATCGACTCTCTGTAATCTGTGACGGACCTGCAGGACGTGCCGTCACAGCTACGACGAACCGTCGTGAGGCACCGTTTTCAATATACTTAGGAATCCTGAAATTGGGTACTGAAAATCGAGTCTCTGACCGTCATGACGTAATGTGCAGGACGGACCGTCACATGGGTGACGGACCGTCACAGCATCCTTGGTGAAAGAATAGAGTCGACGACCTTGGTGACGGACCGTCGCAGGCACAACGGCCCGTCACAGGTTGCGTAATCCCAGTTGGAGTCGGATTTCTGGTTAAGTTTTTAAGGGACGTTTGGACTATTCTTTCCTTAATTATAGATTTCGTGGGTTTATATTAATAACTCAAATCCTTGAGGATAAAAGAGGTAACTTTGGGTTAATTAGTGGGGTATTATTGCCATCTTTTACACTTAGTTATATGTTAATTAGGGTAAAAGAAAGAGGGTTTGAATAAGAAAAGAGAAAGAACAAAGAGAGAGAAAAGAGAAACGAATTGAGGGAGATTGAACGAGAAGAACAAAGCTTGGGAAATTGCTTGTTGATTCCAATTCTTCGGTGGAGGTAGGTTATGGTTTATTTCACACTATTCGTAGTAAACTCTTAATAGCGAATGATATGTGTTAGTAGTATTGTAATCCCTTCTATATGCTTAATTGTATGCTTGCATGAATATGATTATGTAATTGTGAATAAATAAGCATGATGAAGCTATTGAATCCCAAATCTTGAAAAGAAACCCTAATCTACTTTGTTAATGATGATGCCTTGGTATAAAAGAAGGCTTGATGAACGAAAGTGGTGAGATTAGGGGATCGGGTGCCACGTTCCGGTACCAGGATAGAATGAGGATCGGAGTGTCACGTTCCGACACCAGGATAGAATGAGGATCGGAGTGTCACGTTCCGACACCAGGATAGTATATGGATCGGGTGCCACGTTCCGGTACCAGGATAGAATGAGGATCGGAGTGTCACGTTCCGACACCAGGATAGTATATGGATCGGGTGCCACGTTCCGGTACCAGGATAGTATATGAGGATCGGAGTGTCACGTTCCGACACCAGGATAGTAGATGGAGCGGAGTGTCACGTACCGACACGAGGGGAATAAAGATAATGAATCTTGAAAGATGTTAATGAATTCAATCTAATGAATCTAATTCCCAAATGAGTATGATATTGAGGCTTGAGTCCTCATGGATGAACTTGTTAGTACTTATTGATGATTTTAGTACTTGTTGTTGCTACATGTTGAGTAGTATAGTTGATTTATGATATTAACTGATATATACTGTTTTCTATTTTGAGTTGGCCGATGATATCTACTCAGTACTTGTGGTTGTACTGACCCCCTACTTTTATGTTTTCTTCTTTGTTATTTGTGGAATGCAGCAAACGTTCCGTCAACTTCAACTCAACAGTAGATCTAGCCAGTCTTCACTACCTTCGGAAATTCAGGGTGAGCTAATGCGTCTAGCTTGGACTGGATCTTCTTCTTCAAGTCTTGATGCCTTGAACTTCCGGCATGGATTAGCTTTTATGTATTTTTAGTTCTTAGACATTCTTAGTTTAGTAATTTGAAATAGATGTTCTTGTGATGATGACTTCCAGATTTTGGGGATAATAATAATAGTTTTGAATTGTTTTATTAATGAGTTTAAGTCTTCCGCATTATTTTCTGTTGATATATCTTGAAATGTTAAGGGTTAGTTTGGTTGGTTCGCTCACATAGGAGGGTAGATGTGGGTGCCAGTTGCTTCCCCGATTTGGGTCGTGACACTCTATGACAGCTTGACTAGCTTGTTGAACGACGGAGTCGGCGTAGTTCTTCACAGTGCGGGTGAGGTTGTTATTGTTCCCAATATTCACGGCTTTGCTCATGGACGATTGAAACCACAACATTTTTTCAGTTTTGAACTCTGGTTTTTCCAATTAGGGCTCTACAGAATGTGATGTTTACCAATGTAGATTGATCGCCAGAGAGAGCAGAGACTAATGAAGATAACTTTGTTATGTTGCTGATTTCCAATTTTATTGTGAAATTGAAAATTGGATATGAAGATTGTGTACAATGTTGCTCTTCTCTGCACAGCTTTGGGATAGGAAAACTGGCTTTGCTAAAACTGGACTTAGTACTTCTTCAGAGTCCACTATGGAAAATTCAATTTCTTCTGCAAATTACACTTCCAGCACCTAAGTTCTTTTTTAATTATTATTTCCCTACCTAAGTTTAGAAAAATACATAAGTTGCCCTAGAGAATTTAACTTGAGGTATAATCCAACTTGTGAATTAAAATATCAAAAAAAAAGTGATATTGACTTGGTCAACAAAGATTATGACTTCAATTACTTCCTATGTCATCAAAGTAGTTTAGTATAGTGCATAAGAATAACGAAAAATATAGTATATTATTAATAATGTTTACATTAGTAATGAAGGGTAATTACATGGAGTGATTTTTCATAATAAGTTGAAGAATAGAAAATTTTGTTGATTTATAACCTTTCGAATGGATTTGGTTGGTATGATGGAAAATATGAATATTTGGTAATTCAAGAAGTGTCTTTTCAGAAACATATCTAAAAATGTGTGATTGGCTCAAGAAATTACTACTCATATTAGTAAAAGAGGTAATCCAACTAATTTTATAATTAAGCTAGATATAGTTAAAATATATAATAGGGTGAATTAAGATTCTTGGTGGAAGTGCTTTAATGGATGGGTTTTGATATCGTTGTGGTTGATATGATTAGGTGAATTATTGTTGATGATTGGTATTTTATTATCATCAATGGTGAGGGTCGAGGTTTTTCTCATCATTCCACAAAAAGGGTGAAGCAGGATAACCCTTTATCCCCCCCCCCTCCCTTCTATTCATCATTGCAGTAGAAGTGCTCATTAGGCCTTAATCAAATAAAACTGATTTTCTAAGCTACCTAAGTGAAGTGACAACTTAAATATCTTACTTATGCAGATGATACTATTATTTTTGTAGCGGCTGAAAGGACGTTATTATCACACGTTATAGAGAATGATGACGCTTAACTATCTCTCATTTTTTAGAGCATCAGTGATTGTTTGCAAAAATAATACCCAACTTTATGGTTGAACCAAAAGAATTGGAATATGGTATCACTCTCAATTGATTTCATAATTCAAAAGAAGACAGCACAATAAATTCTCAACACGCATATATGTAAAATGGGGGGCTTTTAGGAAAACTAAAATTTGTCGATATCAAGTAACAAATTACAGAATCAATAGAAATATGATCTATCAAGTTTGGGAAAGACCATGGGTTTGTGCCTTATGATATGGGTTTCAGCTCAAACAGACAGATTAATCGTAACAAAATCGATTGATATATGAATAATGTTTGGTCTATACTACATTAGGTATGAAACGTATACCCCTTGGATTCTCAAGAACTACACGACCTTTACCGAAAAAACCCGAACATTTCTTGAATAGATAACTTATCACTAGCTCATATTATTACGTGAGAAATTACTTTGATTATCCCATTCTTGGCTCAAATTAATAGAGTAATTTCCACAAGTTCTCATTATTGAGTCTTACCCAACTTCATTTTGTTTTCTCAAGCCAAAACGGTGTTAGAGAGCTCAGAAATGTTTGCACCCACTGATTTTTAGATTAAAATTTCAAGACAACAACATATTCATGTGATAAAATCAATTTTGGAAGCTATCAATATTTATTTGGGGTTTTACACCCTTATCCCGCGCACACACACACAGCTAAGGATTTCGCTCCTCATAAAAGAAGAAATAGAGACAATACCTTGGTAAAGAAAATCTCCATTTCAATATAAGTTGATTAACAAAATATGAAATCTATGCTTGGAGTGATGAAAATATGAGATTTCTTCCTCTATAAGAAAGGTTTTTAGCTACAATACTCAATGTAATACTCAATAAAATTCCTCTACTCCAATTCTCTATGTTATTCTCCCTAAATGATAAGAAGATAACGGTACATAATTACACAAGATTGTATTCTATAAATGAAACCTTCTAAAGGAAATACTTTATTATTTATGTGTGTGTTTTCCCTTTAGCTTCCGCTACTTGACTTTTCCTGGATTGGCGAAATGTTCATCCGCATTTGTGCAGTACCAATTGCATTTCAACTTCTAACTTTAGATTTTTCAAAAACAATTATGATGCGTTTGAAGGAACGTCATTCAAAAAGTATAAAATGCCTATGAATTGTCATTGCTTAGACAAATATACTTTAGCTAAACTTGTATATAGCCAGTGTGACGTAAACTCGCTCCTATGGGACACTAATTCCTTCATCGATGTGCTTTAGTGATTTTAAGATTCAAATTCATCATTTTTGACTTTTCCATGGAATGTATGCATACAAGAGAAGTAGGCCCTAAAATTCACCTAATTAAGGTTGTCTATGCCCATGTTCAAGTTGTAGAGGATGTTACTAGTCTAATTGGAGAAATTTCCCCCCATAATGTATCTAGGGTTCCCTATTGATCATGCAAAGAAGAGAAAAATCATTTCAGTGAGTTGATGAGATATGATCGTTTGAAGTTGGTCAAAGAAAAACGTATATCAAAACTCAATCATTAAGGAAGCTTTCAACTCAATTTTGTATTGTAGGATTTATGACTTTAATTCATCTCCAAATACCTTTCCACACTAAATAGTATGCCATAAAACCTATGCACAATTAAGAATCATTTGATATGACCCTATACACATAAGAAGGAAGATTTGGGTCTTAGCTTAGAGATTTTTGGAGTGTTACAATATCTCTCCTTGGAATCATTCATCAATGATGGTCAAGTTAGACTAAAAATGAGCTACTCCTACTATATTTGTGACTTCTGAACTTTATCATTAACATAGATAGACCTGATTTATATTGAGAGTTTGAAACTCAACTAAAGAACTCTTAGAACGAATGCTCACATAAGATTTCAAGGTTATAGGTCATGAACATGAAGATTATAAGAATAACAATAGGAATAAGCTTATCACCTCAAACATTCTCATAACCTTCCAGGGAAGAATTACGACCATGATTCGTGTGAGACATTTGAACATAAAGCACTAATACAGTCTGAATATCTAACTCTTTTGACATGGGTTCATAAAGTATGAATGATATAGATTTGAACTAGAAGCATACTCTATATGAAGCTATTTGACATAAAACATGAATACCTTGGGCGTAAAACAATAATAGAACTATTATGCCTTAACTTATATGATGATGGTTTTTAAGCTTAGTAACACTTCTCAATACGTTTCTCCTTGTGAAAACTACACTTCATCAGTTATTACCTAAAGCTCCCATAAGGGTGAATATATTTACTAAAAGTCCAACGATTGACAATCATTTGCATGGAAATAGTCACTAGACGTGGTAAGTTACTTGAAAATATCAATGTCATGCTTTAAAAGGTTTTGAGTGGAAGTGTGGATGATTGATTTAATCTTAGTACAACAATGTCAATTATCATTGATGATGATTATGTAAATAGCTAGAAGGTAAGCTCAGAAGTTAAGAAGAAAGATAAACCTCCTAATGTGGTGGATGTTGAGAGGAATGAAGGGGATGAAATCAGTAAGGGAGATGTGTCTAATTTTCCACCTTCATAACCCAAATATTTATAAATAAAAAGGCAGTTAACCAATTCAAATAAAATTTAATTTGTTTCGCAAGTTGTCCATGAACATATTGTTGGTTGATGTCCTCCTACAAGTATCAGGGTATACAAAGTTCATGAAGAAGTTGTTGAAGAAAAAGAAGGTGATTTATCTAGAAATAGCCGATGTTTCATATCATTATATTGTCTTGATGGCCAGTATTGTGACTCCAAAGAGAAATAATATGAGAGATTTTAAAATTTTGTACACCATTGGGAAACTATAAACTTGATGCCCCTTATGATTTTCAAGTAGTTGGGTCTAGGATATCTAAAACACACTCCAATAAGTTTTGAATGGTAGATCACTCTATTAAAAAGCCGGTTGGAATCCTATTTGACATCTTGATCAAAATAGACAAGTTTATTCTCTTGGTTGTTTTGGTAATGTGGGATTACGAAATTGATATTGAGTTGCCTATAATTTTAGGCCAATCATTCCTTACCAAAGAGTATTCACTAGTAGTTGTGGAGTGAAAACTCAATTTTAGACTTAGGGTGATGAGTTAAGTTTTAATGTTTGCAAGGACAATAAAGCCACTGGATGAATGTTGGGTGGAGTCGGTACTTGAAACCATGGACAAACTTGTTTAAGGTCCACACAAAGAAGAGGTACCATTGGAAATCGGCTGTATAATAAGGTACATTCATTAGACCGGTATATTAAATCAATCGCTTTTAGGATGGAATCCAAATGTCTTTTAATTTCTTTTTACTTCACTTTTTTTTATTTTTGGGATGTAAAAAAGACGCGAGGTAAGAATGAAGAAATTGGTTGTATGTCCATTAGTGTTAGAACGGTGAAACTTCTTTTTCAAACAACCAAGCATAAATATGAAACAATAAATTTGAAAGAAAAAAGTCTTACAGCAGACCGATATACTATAGGTTCAAAATCCTATAATGTAGGTTCATATCCAATGTGACACACTGCATTGGCAACAAAATTCAACTTTTGTGTGAACTTTCAACTCGCATGAGGGAACTAGAGAATGTCGATCCAACACGAACTAGGAATTTATGAAAGGTTTTAAAATTTGACTTACTGGAAACCCAAAATTTAGGATTTTGACCAAAAAAGGAATCAAAGGGTTTTTCAACCCTTCTTCTCCTTCCTCATTATTTCTCTGCACGTCCTACTTCCTCATTTCACTCTCTCCACTTATCCATGCACTCCTCAACTTCCAACATCCATTTTCTTCCTACAATACCACTCATTTTCCACACCACCATCCTTGCACAAACTCCATCTTCTCTCAATAGTCCAATTTGAAGGTCAAAATATCCTTTGAGGTCAAGCTCAAAAGTTCCATTTATGGACTTCAAACTTTTAGTTATCACATTATTCAATTACTTCGGTATGTTACTCCATTTTTATTGTTTCAAACTTTGAATATATTATACTGTGAAAATGATACCATCCTTGATTGATTTCCCCCAAACACCTTTGTGATTAGAGTTTCGATTTTGGTTCATTGAATTGAGTTTTCGCACTTCGAATGTTTAGATTTGGCTTGTTCATGCTTGATTGAGTAAAAATGCAAGTTGAAATCACCGGTAAAGTGCCCTAAATTTTAATTGGGGTTGACATAGTGCAGGAATTAGATCTATGATGGATTTAGGTGACATTGTTTCTAAAGGTAAATTTATCATTACGTGAACTTTTTACATATTAGCTGAAAATTTTTTGTGAGTAGTATTTATAGTTGTTGTAAGAATGTTGTGAATTCCTTCTAACTCAAAGTTGGCATTTTGGAGCTAAAAAATCTGTAATAAATACATTTTGGAGTCGTTTACTTGAAGTTTTGACCAAAGTCAACTATTCAAACTTCAAAAGCTCCAAAATGGACAAACTTAAACAAAACTGAAACGAATGACTAGGGGACAAAACTATTAGACCTAAAATGTCATAAACGACTTGGGTCACTGTAGAAAAGATCTAAATGTCGAGAAGATTGGTAAATTGGGGAAATGACCTAGAAGGTCATTACTAGCGTAATACTCTCTGTTAGTTCTTGTGGTTTGACCTTGACCTCAAAAGTAAGGTATTGTATTCGTATATGAGCCCATATTCCTTAACATAAGGTATAGTTGAAAACTATCGGTGTCAATATTGTTACCTCAGACACTCTTATATGCAAGACTATGTTGGTTTTCATAGTTTTGTATAACATATCTTTTTCCTGCTCAAATTTAATCAGCGACCCCTCAAAAATATTATTGGCTTCCAATTTGTTCACGGCATCAAGGGCCCTATAAATATACTCCAATATCAATTCATCTAGCACCATATGGTTTGGGTAGTTCAATAACTTTCTTCCGAACCTCAACCACGCTTCATGAAGGGTCTCCCTAGTTCATGTTTGATGTTTTAAATTTCATCCCTTAAATGAATCTTGTTTTGTGGAAGGAAGAACCTCTAAAGAAACACAGTAACCAATGGATCCTATGTGGTGATCGACCCTTATGGTCGTTTGCAGTCAGGTCGTAGCTTCATCTTTAATAGCAAATGGAAACAACCTCAGTCGAATCCCCATCTCAAAGGCCTTGGAAAAGAAAATACTAAGAATATCCTAATGAAGTCCTTGGAAACAGTTTGGATTCTCTAAAATGTGACCACCAAACAACCCAATTTGGTTCAATAGATGTCGCATAGTTTCATTAATGTGGAAACTAGTTGTTCTCGCTAATGGAGGCAGGTTGATAGCACTGATAAAACAAGTTTTCCCATTTTTATCTCATACTCATGTTCAAATATCATTTGAGATTTAACTAGTTTGACTTTAATTTATTTAGTGTTCTTTGATTCATCATTACTCGACGTAGTTATTCAAGTAGCTTTCTCTAGTTCCTTAATGTCTTTTCAGGTTTGAGATCATCAAGAAGTAAAGTTTTTCCTTTACTTCTAATATCAGATATGGACTAAGTTAACTTGATATAGCACAACAACAACAAACAAACAAACAAACAAAACTGATGATAAATAAAGCCTAAGCATCAAAAATACTCTTGATTTAATCTTTAAACTATACTCCCCATCAACGATATCGAAATTTGATACACCCAAATTAGACCTCTGAAAATGAATAAAGTGATCATTGTCAAATATAGGATCCAACAAGGTTGAGACCAAATTCCATCGTGAATATTACTCTTATGCAAAATCAAAATGGATGGTCTATATTTCTAAATGAAGCCTAAAGTAAACTTTTTAAAGAAATTGATTTAGTATGCTAAATAACTAAATATTGATTGTGGTTAACAATAAGAATGTTACACTAAGGTTGTGGATTCCCATTTTAGGTCATAACTTTGATTCAGTTGCCTTAACAAATCTCAAACTAAGTAGGCTTAGGTGTGAAACAATTGACATCTAAAGTAAATCTAGAGTCCCTTAGGTCTATCTAAAAGATGCCATTCAAGTCCTTGCGATACTTGTTTTTCTCTAACGATTATCAACCTATGTCTCATATAGACTATCTACGTCAGGGTCTCAAGTCTTTAGATGGAGTAGAATTCTCAAATCATTGTGCTTAGTTTTTTTTTCAATCTTAACCTCTTTTTTAAAAGTAAATTTTTAATACAAGTGAATTTCAATTCTCAAATCATTGTGCATCTATGCTTAGTTCTTTTTTGTCGATCTTAACCTCTCTTTTCAAGTAAATTTAGAATACATACAAGTAAATTCTAGTGAAGGACTTTATGAGAACCCATACAAATCTAAAAAAAACTAAGCATACACTAAGAAATATCATCTAGAATTTCTAACAAGACACCTTTACATTGTTACACTTTCTTTAAGGTTCCACAACCCAAGCTATAAGGTTTGTTACCCATAATTATTGTATATCTGAAATAAAAGCTTTAAAAACATGCTTACAATGATCACGTAGTAAAATCAAGAACGCAAAGACTGGATTAGATCCACAATAACTCGTTTGCAAGTCAAAATGAAATGAATATATGTTTCCTACAAAAGTTACGCTCCAAAAACTTAAAAATCAGATGAAAATTGAACTCTTAAATTGTAACACTCGGAAAATGATAGGTTAAACTAGAGCCTAATGACTTGGTGTTGAGTTCGTAATGAGGGTTCTTATTGTGTAATATTTCCCCGAGTTTAAGAGATTAGTGAGTCAACGTCAAGGCACATTTATTAAAAGGTCTTTTTGATGTTGGTTAAGGGTGCATAACATGTACCAAGCCATGGAGGGGAAGTCCTAAACCAACGGGACTAAGGCTTGCCCAACCTTGGCCAAGCACTACCCCATGACCACAGACCAATTCACGTCTAGTCCTCGAGACCACAACTCATGGAAGTGGCCGTGAAGGTAACTTGGTGGCATGGCTTGCAAGGAAACTTGGCCAAGTCATTGCTTTCATGTTAACGAGCATCACTACGACTCATGGTATTGACCACGGATCGTGGGAGCTACTGTAAACTTGCCTTGACTTGGAGGGCTTGGAAAAGGTGATAGGCACATTTCCTAAGGGACCAAGGGCACCACCATAAGCCTTGGTGTCCATCACGACCCGTACAAGTGGGCGTGGTCCTTGACGATGCTGCCTCATTTAAGGAGTTTTAGGTGATTTCTTTTGAGTTTTTTTATAGGGTGGGGTTGATTTCAAATGATTTATATAGTATATTTAAATAGTTTTAAGTCTTAAAACCCTAATTCAACTCATTATTTTCAAAGCCCAAAGTTCTTTTCTCTCAATAATCAAGTTCAAGGAAGAAGAACAAGGGGGAGCTAGGGTTTGTGGATTTCAAAGATCTCTTCATCAAATTTCGAGGGAAAATCATAGTAAAAGGTATAGTGATTCTTCATCTAAGGTTTGCTTTCACCCTAGAGTCAATTTCGAAGAGTATTCAAAAGATTTCAAGTTATGAAAAATCAAGGGTTGTATTCAATCTCATGGGTTCTTCCACCAAATGGTTTGAAAAGGTTCATAATGAAATTTTATGATTATATTGATGTTAAATGGTTGTTTTAAAGTGAAATTACTCCATGAAACCATGATACCCCTCTTTTCCTAATTTATGCCTTATGAAGTGGGTTGTTTGATAATGAATGTATTAAAATAGGACTTGTTTAAATGGATTTAGATTGTTGAAGTATGTCATTGTCCATATTTACTTATGATGAATTATTGGTATATTGATATATGAATTGGACTTGAAGGCAAGATATGAGAAGTTATTATTGAATTTAGAAATTTGTTAACTTCATATTGATCCACATGAAAGGTGGAGGTGTTAATTGATTATATACATTGTGAACATAGCATGAAAATAGAAGTATAATCATGATATTTTATGAAAGAGGATTGAATGATGCCAATGATCATGTTATGAATGTATATGTGTTTTTAATAAACGGTTTTTATCTATTTAACACTTATGAATGTAAAGGGTAGAATATGAAGGATTCTTCAATATAAAGTATAGCTTGAATTGGTAGAGCTTATGCTTAATTTTCTTGTATAAATTATGATATAGTTGAAAGTTGAATCCTTTGATCGGTAGGCTTGTAACACCCTCCCATACTTTCTCATAAATGAACCATGAGATCGGTAGGCTTAGAGCACCCTTCTATTAATGATGGTAATGAACCTTAGATTCGTTAGGCCTATGGCACCCTTCCATTAAGTTTAATGATGAGCCTTAAATCAGTAGTCCTATGGCACCCATTCAAGAGGAGTTAATGTGCTTTCCTAAATTAACCTTAAATCGATAAGCTTAAGGGACTCTTTCATGTGTTAATGAATGTAAATGGATTTGGTAGGACAATGGCACCTCTCATATGTGATAATTTCAAGTAATGAACTATTTTATGGGAATGTAGGCTAAGCACCGAGTGAATTTGATAGATGAAACTCTCCCATAGTTAGGCATAGGTTTCAATGATTGTCTACCTTATCCCATAAACTATGTGCCCATATAGGTCTAGCTAGTGTTTCCACTTAAGTTATATGAACTGGTATTCCTCAGGCAAGTTGACCACCTCTTACGATGTAGGGATTTATAAAATTGGATTCCATGACAAGATCATATGGTCTATGTCGGCTAATTGCTTATTCCTATCATGTGAGATGTCATTGTGGTTTCTTGATTAATTTCACGAAATATAGGTAGTAGTATGGGATGCTACCTATACATTGCACGAGTAGGCTTTGAAGGGGATCATAGTGAATATCTCTGAATCTTAATGACTATGTTACGAATGTGTCCTAAATGAAGAAATGGATGAATGTTGACTCTTATATGCTTAAATATGATATGCGTGCTATACTTGGGATATATTATGAGTTATTTCCCCTTGTCTTGTCTTGTGAAATGTTATGTTCTTACGTATGAATATGATGTAAAGGTTAAAGAAAGGGATGGTAAGGACACTCTTGATGACTCTAATGTTGTGTCTTCGTGTTGATGGTGGTATGAAACGGCATCCATACATTGGACAAGGTATAGCATAAGGGTTATCTAGATTTAAAGTTAAAGGAAAAGGTAAAGCTTCTTAATGTGATATTCTAAATGTGTTGTTATGACTTCTATGACTTTTTTACTTGTATATGATGCCTTTTATGTAATTGTTCTTGATATTTCAAAAGTGGCATGAATGCATGGTTTCTTACAGAATTTCCCCTTTAAAAGCATGTTTATGCATGATCATTATGCTTAGTACATTTCTATATACTAACCCATATTGTTCATGTTTTTACTACAAGTGTAGGTCTCAGCAAATGACTCAGTATAGCTAGTTGAAGTGCTTGGATTTCCTTCCTCTATGACTTGGTATGTCCTTATGATTCGAGGACAAGACTCTATGTTTCCTTATTTATAGTAAAAGACATTTTAGTAGTTGTTTCATTTGTAAAGGGGTGTTTCCCTAGTACTTTTATGTTTGGGTCTAAGATGGTCATATGAGACTCAGATTTACGTTATACTTAAAGTTTTATCTTGAATGAAGTTTTAATATTTTAGACTTGAGTTTTTAATTCGCACTATTTCTATATCAAATGCAATGCAATGCTACGAGGATCGTATGAGACCCTTTGGGGTCAGGTACGTTGTTTCGTGACTTTGAGGTGCTCTTGTGTCGTGACATACATTGTATCAGAGTATAAGGTTTTAGGAATGGTCTTAGGGATGATGTCTCACATGCCACATATAGTAGAGTCTTGTTTATCGGCGTGAGTCACGAAACATCTATGAGTAAGAGGCTATAGGATGTTAGAAAGTTACACTTCTTTCATATTCTTGAATTCGTGCCCTAGAGTTTAGTTCTTTGAGTGTTCTCTTCCTAATACTTCTCTTGTTTTTATAGAATATGAATACGAGGTGGAGACATGCAAGGAGAGTAGCAAGAAGAAATGTGGATGAGGTCTTCAAGACAACCAAGTTTTGGTAGAGGTTCCAGATATGACTAATAATGAGATAAGGTCGTCTTTCTTGACCTAGGCCCGAGCCATGGGAACTCAAGCGACTAGAGATGTGGGTCCTAGGGTTAACATTAATGAGGGAACTATGGCTTCTAAGTTAAGGGACTTTGTGAGGATGAATCCTCTGGTGTTTCTAGGTTATAAGGTGGGAAAGGATCCCCAAGAATTCTTGGATGTGGCGTACAAGGTGGCGAGTGTTATGGGGTGACTTCTAAAGAAAAGGCGGAGCTTGCCTCCTATCAATTGAAAGATGTTTCCCGAATATAGTTCACCCAATAGAAGGCTAATAGGTTGGTAGGAGTGGATCCTATAAAATGAGAGGAGTTTAAGAAAGCTTTCCTTGGCAGGTACTTTCCCTATGAGAAAAGGTAGTGTAAGATTCAGGAGTTCATAAACCTTCAGCAAGGTGATATGAATGTGAAGGAGTATTCTTTGAAGTTACCATATTGTCTAAGTATGCTCCATCTTTGGCGTCCAACCCTAGGGAGGAGATGAGTAGGTTTGTGACCAGTGTATCCGACCTAGTTAAGGAAGAATGTCATACGACGATGCTCCACGGTGACATGAACCTTTCTATACTAATAGTGTATGCTCAATCTATTGAGAAGTCCAAGCTCAAGAAGATGAATAGGTATATGAAGAGGGGTAGATCCGACGAACAAGGTGAACCTAGGTTCAAGAAGAGGGCTCCAAACCAAGATTCTTCAAGTGCTCCTAGCCAAGAGAAATTCGGTGGGTCTCAATTTTCTAAACCTACTTGCACCACTTGTGGCTAGAGAAACAATTGGGGGTGCCTAGTAGGTACTAATGGGTGCTTTGGTTATGGGAAGAATGATCACAAGGTGAAATATTGTCCTACTCTTACGACTATAGGGAGGGAGGCCAAGAAAGATCCTAATGATGATACGGTTACTATCCCTTCTAATCGTGGTCATTTCTATGCTCTTCAAGCTAATGAGGAATAGGGAGCTAATCCAATTGAAGGCAGCGGTAAGTTATAGTTCCTTTTTTTGTAAGGAGGTTTATATGTTGAATTATGTATGCCTAAGAATGGTTTTTTTATCATAAGTGGGGGATAGTAGGTTGAAGAGTATGGTAATTAGTATCCTTATCTTTTCCTTTTATTCTTATTCAAGCTTGAGACCTGGAGTTCCTTGTAGCTGGTCTTCTGTGTTGCAGTTTTGTATGAATATATGTTTACATGATGTCCTTATGTTATGCATGTTCTAGTTGAATCCTTGCTTAAATGAGAAAATTAGTTTTCATGAATTATGTGTTCCTCATTGTGTGCTTCATGAGTTGAAATGTTGAACATGCTTATATAAATTTTTTTTTCAAGAATTGCATGAATTGCCTTGCAATGATATTATTAGCATGAATTGAATTGGAGAAGGTAATTCCTACAAAATTATGATAAGTGTTGAAGTTTTATATATGATGAGTTTCGTAGATGTGGTTCCTACTTCCTTGTTTTGTATTGAGCTTGTTGATGTGGAGTTGTTGTTTACTTCTATGGTTTATGCATTATATTGATATGTAATGATTGTTGGGTTGTCATTCTTGAGTTTTTTTCCTTCAAAAGTGTTTAAAAGTGTTATTCGACGATGAATGTTTCTAAGTGGGGGATGATGTAACAACTCGAAAAATGATAGGTTAAACTAGAGCCTAATGACTTGATGTTGAGTTTGTATTGAGGGTTCTTGTTGTGTAATGTTTCCCCGAGATTAAGATATTATTGATTAAACTTCAAGGCACGTGGTATACTCCATGTTAAAAGGTCTTTTTGATTTAGGTTAAGGGTGCAAGGCATGTGCCAAGCCATTGACGGCAAGACCTAAACCAAGGGGACCAAGTCTTTCCCAACTTGGCCAAGCACTTCCCCAAGACCACGGAGCACTTCACGTCCAGTGGTCATGACCATGTCTCATGAAAGTGTCTGTGAAGGTCACTTGGTGGCATGGCTTGCAAGGAACCATGGCCAAGCCACTGCCACCATGTTCACGAGCATCACCACGACACATGGTATTAACCACGGATTTTGAAAGATTCCATGGACTTGACTTGGCCTTGGAGGGCCTGGCAAAGGTGGGAGGCACACTGCCTAGGGGACCACGGGTACCCTCACAAGTCGTGGTTCCCTTCACGACCCGTACTAAACCATATTCTTCATGTTTTTACTGCAACTGTAGGTCTCGGCAAGTGAATCCATATAGATAGTTGTAGTGCTTGGATTGCTTTCCTCCAAGACTTCGTATGTCCTCATGATTCGAGGACAAGACTCTATGTTTCCTTATTTCTAGTAAAAGACTTTTTAGTAGTTGTTTCATTTGTAAATGGTTGTCCCCCTAGTACTTCTAAGTTTGGATCTAAGATGGTTATGTGAGACTTAGACTAAATGATGTTTTAATATTTTGGACTTAAATGAGTTTTTTATTTCTTACTATTTCTATATCGAATGCAATGCAATGTTATGAGACTTGTATGAGACCCTTCGGGATCAAGTACACCGTGTCGCGACTTGGGGGTGCTCTCGGCTCGTGAGATAAATAAATCTAAAAATATGTATTTTATAGTTTCTAAAAGTTCATAACAAAAATTTGGAGTGCCAGTGCGATCACATCTAATTCTCCACGTAGTGAAGCTCAATCAAATTGACGCACCTCAATTGCATTAAATGGCATGTGAGATATGTCACTGCATCTAGTTTTGTGTACAAATTAAATAACTTCATATTGATTTTTCTCTAATCCCATTCCACCTCGACTTGCGGTCTATGAACTACATGATTTGGTGTAGCATGTGGACTTGCGAAGGCATCACTAACTATTTATAGCAATATTACTTAGATCACTTTCAACTCCTCTTTTTACACTTTTTTTTCAATCACCGGAAATAAACCTTCTTCACAAACATGACTTATCACACATGAGATGCGTTCCTAGGCCCTATTACGTGATCATGAAATGGTGTGGTTACAACAAATAAAAGATTTTTGCATTCCATTTACGAGTGGAAAAATCAAACTCGACCTATTCAAGTTTATGCAATTTATTGACATACTCATTTATTAGCTTAGCTCATTTACGCCCATTAGTTACTAAATTTATAGGTAACCCAATTTGACTTCAAAATATTTTTAAAAAGATACTTTTTTTTGTTGATTTGTTATATGTAGTCATAGTAAAGAAAAAAAAGTATTTTATTAAGTACCAAAAAATTAATAAACTGAAAATTAAATAATTAAAATTGTACATAGTTAGCTTCTTTTTTTGTGCCTTTTATTCAATATAATGGGCTAGAAGCTTGCCTTTGAAAAAAACAGTTAAAACTTAGTAAGAATCAGACAAGTGTTGTAAAACTAAAACAAAATAAGACAAGAAATATAAAAGATAAAGCAATAGAAATAGGTTGACAAGAGATAAGAGCTTTTCTTATTCATCAAATCTTCAAGTGTATACAATAGGAACCCTTATGTCTCTATTTATAGTGTTACATAGAGGCATACAAAAGGTTAGTAATAAACATGACATTAAACATGAATATAAAGAAGGAGGTTATGGAGGTGAAAGGCTACAAGAATAATTATCATAAAGATGGAGGTTATCTTCATAATGGAGGGAAGTAATATAGTAACTTCTTGGTGTAATGGATTATGTTCATAATGGAGGGAAGTAATGTAATAACCATTTTGTGTAGTGTACATCCACAATATATATTTAATAAAACTCCCCCTTGGATGTCCACAGATAATATGTCTCGTTAAAACCTTACTAGGAAAAACCCTGTGGGAAAAAATCATAGTGAAGGAAAAAGAGTACACATATCTTTTAATACGTTTTGAATGTTGCCTCGTTGAAAACCTTATCAGGAAAACCCAATTGGGACAAAACCATGGTTAAGGAAAAGAGCACAACATTTATTTTTCTCCCCCTGATAAATACTTTACTTGATATCTTGAAAACAATGCATTCCAGTCTTGCATCACAACTTTTCAAATATTTATGTTGTCAATCTTTAGTGAATAAGTTTACAAGATTATTACTTGAACGAGTCTTGGAACATCAATCTCACCATTTTGTTGAAGATCACGTGTGAAAAATACTTTTGGTGAAATATACTTTGTCCTATCTCATTTGATTATATGTTTACTTCAATATTATTTTCGTATATTGTGGTTGGAATATCCTTTGTCAAAGGAAAATCACATATTGGTTGAATAGGACAATTCATTATTCCAACCGAACACACTCCCGACTTACTTCATAGATCAATATTATTTCTGTGTGATTTGAAGAAGTGGTTACCAATGTTTGATTATTTGAACGCCAAGATATTGTTGTACCTTCATATGTAAATAAATAGTTCATTTGTGGTCGAGCTTTATGCGGGGATCAAATAAATATTCTGCATCTACATAATCAAATCATTTCTTACTCGAAGATTGATCCTTTCAATTTTATTGAAGCTCATCTTTTCTTTTCAAAGAAAATCACACATCTTTTATGCATGGAGTCACTTGTTTTGTAGTTTCTTGTCATGACTTAAATGATACTATGAAAAGCTTTTCACATAACTTTCGTTATGTATATCAAATAATCTTCTAGCATTCGCATAACCACCAATATGTAAGTGCACCAATTGCACTAATACATGACATTTTAAATCATTTTCATGAGATCAAAAATATTCTTTTTCTGTGTCAAGCAGTCTTAAAACCATTGGGTACTCAATGAAATTGCTTTAACACCTTTTAAATCCTTCAAAGATTTTCATTTAACCTTCATCGTCAAGTTTGACATAATAATCAAATATTATGCATATTCAAGTATTTCATCTATTTTCAAACTGAAACAAGTCTTATTGCATCCACCACTAGAGAATATATCTCCATTTAATAATGTAAAAAATTTTGTGAAAACCCTTTATTCCCCGAGGCACAAATCGTACTATTTATCTTATGGTTATACTTTCTCACAATGATTCATTTGTACCCACTGGCATATATTTTGATCTATGAACTATAAGTTTAAAAACATAACTTTTCTAAGTGAAACAAAATGTACTTGAATAGTGCATATTATTTGGCTAATCATTTAATATACCACATATGACATATTCAAATTTAAGATCCTCATAACCATTTATAGCATTGAGTGCTACTTCATATCAAATATATCGTCGATAGTCATTTTGATTTGATTCTAATAAAACATAACTTATCGAGATCTCTTTATATTCCATCATTTTTCAGGTACCTGAATCTTCGCCAAGGTTATATGAATTGTTATGTCCTAGTGCTCTTTCAAAACACTTACCTCATTATCAATAACCTTTTTGATTATTTGTTCTTCTCCTTTATCAAGGAGTTTTACTTTTGGAATCGATTGGTCTATCACGCTTCTGGCGTACCATAGACTCTATCCTTCAAGGACTATTTATTGGAGCATTTGCAACTTAATGAAAATATTGTGTCAGCAAATACATTTGGTAAAATATTGCAACAATTTGAAAATGAATTATCTCTTGAACTTAAAGTTTAAATTTTTTTTTAACGAGGATCTAGATAATTCATCCCCACACATAATTTTCAGCTACTACACATATCTCCCCCTATTGTTAGGAAATTTATCATTCACCATCAACCTCATTTCGGGATCCATCTTGGTGTGTGGAGCAATAAAATCATATGTGTGCACGTTAAATTTTTAGATGGAAATTATTTGGTTCTTAACCCTGAACCAATTGTGCTGGGAGAACCTTGTTGGCTTGATGCATACATATTAAATAAACTCATATCATTACCAAATTTATTTGAGAGATTTGTTCTCATAAGCAATGGTCTAACTATAATTAGAGGCATACAATTTCTGCTAAACCAATCAGTATTATCAACATGACTTCATAGTTTGGAACTGTGCTCTTAATTTGATAATTTGAGCAAACAACCTTACAAATATAAATTTGTAAGTTGATATAAATGCACATGCATGTGAGCATACCATAGATGCATCTACTAAATCATAATAGTAAGCGGTCCACATGGCTGGTGAACAGGTCTATATTCACTTTTTTGTATGTTTCAAATAATTTTTGGGGATACAATTCCAACCTTAACTAGTACAATGATCATTTATCACGAGAATAAGCTACAAATGAGAATTCTTGAAAAATCTTTTATTTCTTCAACATTTAGCCATGTGAATTCTCAATTTATTTTGCATCACACTTGAATGAATGGTCAATCGATTATACCAACTGATATTTATTTTAAGTAAACTTCTAGTTTACTTATGCATGTGATTCCATCATCATGCCCATGTTTATATACAAATAACAAGAGGACAAAAATTGGGTAATCTTATACATAAATATTTATAATCCACTTTTGTTGTAGTAATTTGGAGATATTAAATCTTCCCATAATTTAGTCTCAATATAATATTTTTCTTTATAATTCTTATGAACAATTTCATTTCTCCAGATAGTAACAAATTAACCATTTTGGACTCTTAACTAATTGTGTACTATCACAAATTTCACGACGCCATTCTTATGGTGATCATCTCCTTCAAGGAGAAAATAATTGTTATTGTCATGGTTACAATTATCACATGCAAGACTTATTTCTCGGCAACCTATGACAATTTGTTCTGTCATAACCACAATCTTTATAGGAAAGAATTCTTTCTTTTGTCCTTCAATAGTTCATAATTTAACATATCACAATATTTGTGTCGTACTAAATGATCATTTATGTCAAAATATTTCTTTTCAATATCTCAAACATCCCTTAAAGGCGAGATGTGACATTCATCCAACAATTCATGGATATGTTATTATCCATAAGAACACAAATCACATTTTCTTTGAGAAATGGATCATAACAATTTGAACATGCACTATAAGTTTTTATTAGAAACTCATTGTCATACTTTCACATTTATCAAATTGATGTGACTCACCTCAACATCACTTCAAGAGATGAAATGTACCGAATGTACTATCACTTTGTATTATTTTATTTTGATGGAGGATTTAAAAAACTTTCAAATTGAGTCGCACCAACTCAATATGCCCAATATCTTTTCATAGCACTTTGATGACAAAAATTTATCTTCACACTTGAAGGACCTTATTAAAAACCCAAAATATTCTTCCTTTTAATTATCACAATTGATCATTAACATTTTACCACACTCATATTCATACATTTAACCACTTGTCATTTTAAGACATATTATGTTCTGCTACCACATTCACATAAAAGAATGGATTAAATCAATTGGACAAATTTCATGACTTTTATCAAGAGCATATCAATTTGCTCAATCATTGTTACATCGTCTTTATATAATTTTGGGACTTGAACCCAACGCCTTACCCTAAAGAAAGCATTTTACGTCATTATTTGTTGGGACCCAACCCAACATTTTATTATCATGATGCACCGGGACTCTCACCAGATGTATTACCCTCTTGGTGCGACAGGACTTATATCATTCGTCTTACCCTCAATCAATGACATGATAAGCCAAATATAATAGGATTTAGCATTGAATCTTAAAAAATATTGTCACTTGTGGTTAACATGCCCCAATAAATATAGAATTAAAGAAACACAATAAAAATATTCTCAACAAAGTGTGTATCAATATTTTAAACTTGTCAAAACAGAGAGTTACATATAGCATTACATTATATATGTTTGGTGCATGATTATTAAGGTAGTGAATTACCATCACAAATCAAAGGATCAATTGCACACTAAGAAAATAATAATTCCAATTACACTAAATTAAAATTGCTCACTACCACCATTCCCTTTTCAATTTTCATGTGAATTCAAAATATTTCACACGCAAAACAAAATAATTTAAAAGCTTATGTAATAACCAAAACAGTGAGTATAATCATAAATATATAAAACAAGCTTCACATAAAAAAGAAATTATATAGAGTCCTATGTGAAAAAAGTGAACATTAACAATAATATGGATCATTTACCTTCTTCACAAGTAAAATATAAGATAAATTCCACAATAACTTACCTTGTTCCTGAGAGAAAATAAACACAATTGTTTTACCTTCTTTTATTTAGTTTGCTTTAATCTTTCAGTGGTAGAATATTCGTGCTAATAACGTGTTGTAGAACTAAAGCAAAATAAGACAAGAAATATAAAATATAAAGCAATAGAAATAGAGAGACAAGAGATGAGAGTTTTTCTTATTCATCAAAGTATCCATCAAATCTTCAAGTGTATACAATAGGAACCCTTATGCCTCTATTTATAGTGTAACATAGAGGCATACAAAAGGTTAGTCATAAACATGACATTAAACATGAATATAAAGAAGGAGGTTATGGATGTGAAAGGTTACAAGAATAATTATCATAAAGATGGATGTTATCTTCATAATAGAGGGAAGTAATGTAGTAACTTCTTTGTGTAGTGGATTATCTTCATAATGGAGGGAAGTAATATAGTAACCATTTTGTGTAGTGGACATCCACAATATATTATTTTATGACAAGAAGTACATTTTTTAGGTATAGAAAAGTTAAACTACTACCATAAATGCTTGAGCTTTTTCTAAAAGGAATATAATTTTCTTCTATATTTGGTTTATTCTTTGCTTAGAAGAAAAGTTTGGAGATCTTTCCTATAATATAACACAATAGCATCCACATGTAGACGTTTAAAAGTTTTATTTATGGGGAGATTTGATCTCTTCAATATTTTTATTTATATTAGTTTTCATATAATAATATTATGTTTTTAGTATAAGTTTTTTTTATCTGATTTATGAACTATATGATTTCAAGATTATAATCTTTCGCATGACGTCCTAATCACCTTCATAATCCAATAAGTGGTATTAGTACACATGATTCAAAAATCTGATGGTTCAATGATCTAATGCTTGAATGAGGTTGAAGACAAGTTCAAGTGGTTTCAAATCAATTTGTAACTAACTTGATGATAAAGAAGATTTTTGTATTGCTATATGTGGAGAAAAGATCAAAATCATATTTTCAACATTTCTGTTGTTGCATATTTGAAAATAAAAGTAAAATATTTTTAAATCACTTTTAACCCATATATTTTAAACTTTATTTTTGACCATGACAAATATCAGTGATGAAGACTATGTGAAGAACAAAGATATCATGCATGTGAATAAGGTGAATCAAGTTTTGTCAAGAAAATCCAGTCAAAAAGGGGAGATTCGTTAGGGTTTTGCCTTGATTTTCTTTGTTTATTTGAAGTTTATTTTTTTCCTTAAAGAAAAGTTAATGTATTACTATAAATTCTTTAATTTTTTCATAAAGAATAATATATTTTTCTTCAATATTTTGTTTATTTTTTTCTTAGAGGAAAAGTTTGGAAATCTATAAATTAAAAATCACTATTCTCATAGTATAATACAATAACATTCACAATTTAGACGTTTAAAAGTTTTGTTTATGGGAAGATTTGATCTCTTCAATATTTTTATTTGTATTAGTTTTCATATAATAATATTATATTTTTAGTATAAGTTTTGTGTTATCTGATTTATCAACCATATGATTTGTAAATTATAATCTTTCGCATGATGCCCTAATTACCTTAATAATCCAACATTTTCCAAGGAACTTATTGGGGGTCAAAACCCACTCATTTGTAAATTCAATCCATTTTGAACTTCTCAAAGATAGCTCAAATCGCTCATTTGGAACCTCTATTCCTATCGGGGTGTTTCGGCTCCAAAAAAGAATTCAACCAAATCTCTCACATCTCAACCCATACCATACTCCTCAAATAAGTCTCAAATGGTGAACCTGACCAGTACAAAGCCTCTAATCTTTAAATGAGAGCTGAGGCATTAACACTTAAAATTTAGATAGAGTCCGATGATTATGAATGGAGATGAGTTGATCTGGTTCACGCTAATAGTTATGGCATATTTATGCTTTCATGAATATGCAACTGCAAAATATACTGAAGATAACATATATAATATGGTATACAGAGTGAAAGTGTTCAATTCTTCTACAATTTTTAGTATGCATTTTCACTAGATCATTAGCACTTTGTAATATCAATTTAGAGCTATCCATATCATACTCAATATTGTTTACTCTTAACTGTTACTTTAAGATTTTTGCAACTTATTAGTTTTCTCATGTGTAGTCGATAGTTTTGTTATGTGTTACTTAAAAAAATACAATGTCTTTTGCCTAGAGGTATCTTAGTTTCTAAAAAGAGTAATCATCTACATCTTCTATATATATATATATATATATATATATATATATATATATATATATTATATATATATATATATACTACCTTAAAATCATGAAGTTCCTAACTTTAATGTTAAATTACTATAATACCCTCAATACTAAACACCAATTTAATATATATTATGTTATGTTATGTTATGTTATGTTATGTTATGTTATAGTTATATTATATTATATTATATATATTATATTATTCATTTGTTCTACATTATATTAAAAACCTACGCATTTTCACATTGATGAGTAGTGACTTTTCTGAAGGACTGTCGTTTTTTAAGAGTTTTGACTTTCCCTATTAGTTATGACATTTCTGAATAGTTGTGAATTCTTGTAAAGGTTGTGAGTTATCTAATAAGGCACTATAAACACTTTTTCGTATGATCATTTATTGTCTTTAAATAGAGGGATTCTCTCACATTTGAAATTTTGTAAGTTTTATATTCCTATTCTTTCTAAAAGAAGGATGATTGTGAGAATTGTTCAATAATGCAATTACAGTTTCTTTGTGGGTAAATTAGACAAATCATCAAAAATTGATGCAACAAAGAAAATGAAATGACTCAACTTCATATGAGAAGACTATCTAGATAATTAATATATAATCATTTTCATTGTCATAAATATACTTTTGGAACAATTTATACTTGACAAGAGGTTCAATGATTTTATGTTGCACAAACTACAACTTCGTATTAAGCTGTGAAAACAACAAACTGTTGGAGAAAAAGAATTTAATCAAAAATATGTTTGTGTATCCAATTTATTTGTTATACTTTTATTATTATTCAGTTTAATATAGATTTTTTCTTGGGGGTGGGGGTGGGGGGAGGGGGGAGGGGAGGGGTGGATATATCTAAGTACACAAAGTTCAAAGACATTTTATATATTCTAAATATCCTTGAATTAAAAGTCTTCATTATTTTTAAAATTTCATATTAATTAGTATATCTTATATAATGACTAGTATATCTTATATATTGATTAGTATATCTTATATCTTATATATTGTATTACATTATACTATACCATATTTATTTATTTGTATTAAATTATATTAAAAGCAAATAGTTTTTCACATAGAAAGGTTGTGACATTTTTAAAGAGTTTTATCTTTTTTCGTTTAGCTGCGACCTTTCGAAAGATTGTGATTTTTTCGAAAAGTGGTGACTTTTTGAAGGATTGTTACTCTTCCAAAGAGTTATGACTTTTCTATGAGTGGTGACCTTTTTAAAGTGTTGTGATTCTTTTAAAGCGTTGTGACTGTTTTAGATAAGGTAAAATAATCATTTTTGATACATTATCCTTTGTTGGCTATAAAAAGAGGAGTTTTCATACATTTATAAATTTAAAAAGTTAAAAGTTTTTTTATTGTTCTTCTTCTTAAAACACCAAAATTAGTATAGCATCTATATTTAACATTATATTTATTTATTTTATATAAATTTAAAAAAAAAAGGGCCTCTACTCATTTTAACACTCTTCTCATTGAATGCTTACGACTTTTCGAAAGAGTTTTAACTTTTTCGATGAATTGTGACCATTCTGAAGGGTTGTGTCTTTTATGATAAGGAGCAATAAGAATGTGCTCATACTACCATTTGTTAGTTTTAAATGGAGGAGTTTCCTCAAATTTTTGAACTACCATTTTTTTATGTTTTCTGTTCTTCTCTACTTAGTAACTCGAGTGTGATTTACAGACATTGAGAAATATCTCAAAGTTCAATGACATTTTAGCACTCCCTAACATGAATGATAAATTAATATATTTCTCCAACTATAAACATCCAATTTGGTATATCCACTATATTTTATATCAATATTATATTATATTATATATATTAAAAGTAAGAACTCTAACAATACAATTATAACTAAGTAATGCACTATGGGAGGGGGACAGGAAAAGTACATTTAACGTATGTAACTAAGAGATCTAAAGAGTGATATTTTTTTATTTTACATATTAAAATTAATTTTAAAATGAGAAATTATTTAAAAGAGAAAAAGAAAAAAAAAATTAATTGAAGACCGTAGAGAAGCGCTAGATCACTTTATCTATATCTAGCTATATATTATAAATAATTTTAGGTGTTTTCTTGGATGTTGATTTGACATATTTAGTATTAATAAAAATAAAGTTTACATTTACTATTCATAGGAACTTATACTTTATCATTCTATTTATAATTATTTATCAAATATTTTTGGCATTATTTTAATATAGTATAGTATATGATTTGATATTCACGTACAACGTAAAAACTAATGATAATAATAGTAATAATCAAGATTATCCTCTCAAACTAATTAATTAATCGGCGTTGGAGACTGGATTTGATGGCACCAATGTGTTCCAACACTCGACTTCAGTATCTTTTGGCATTTTGTAGTGTGCTATTGCTTCAATAATAATTAATACAAGGTATAGTATGTGGATCCCTCAATTATCTAAAGCCAATTTGTTGCTTATTTATGATATTAACCTTGAATAATATTATGAATCTAATGATCATTGAACCATGTAAGAACAACACAGTGTAATCCTATAAATAAAATCCAAAAAGAGTGATGTGCATGTAGTGTAATCCTATAAATAAAATCCAAATAGAGTGATGTGCATGTAACTTTATCCTTATTTTTATGAAAGTAGAGAGACTGACTTCTGATACCTTCGGCTTAGAAAAAAGCATATCAAAATCTTATTTAGAACCATGTCACATCCAGTTCTAGCAGCTATACTAGGCATATGGCACATGAATCACAAATACCAGGTATATATTTAAATCTTTTTCCTTGAAAGGCACCCTTTGGTAGGTAGAAAACGTTTCTACAATTTTCTGTCTTCAGAAAAAAGAATATGAAAAATGACTTCCCTAATAGAAATAGAAAGAACAAGTTGCACGAGTGGTCCAAATTGAATAGTGTCTTCCCCACCGTTCACGCTTCATCTTCACTATTTTCTCAAATATACATTATCCTGCCCCGTTAGTAAAATAATCATAGAGTGAAACATTTAAGGAAGAGATGTAGGAAAATTTGCACAAGTTCTCTGACAATAAAACTGTTAAATTTCTCAAGGAGAATGGTAAAGAACTTCAAAGACAAGTAATATATAGACATTAAAGTACTTAGCCTCTAGCCATTTATATAATGGCATTTTAGGAACTTAAAGCTATTGTTTGCCAATTGATACAAGCAAATGCACCAACAGTTACTACATCTAATAAGTAATATTCGAAACAAACAGACACAACTCATTGCATCAGAACAAAGAGGAGGACAGACATCTATAGCAACCATAAAGCTTCAAGCACACAGTGATACCAACTAACACCCTTAATGCAGCAACCGCCTAGTCAGTCAACATTGTTAAGCACTAGACTAGCTCAGCTCGGAAAAAAAGTGGTTTTTACACATTGATCAAAAACAAAAGGTGTACCTTGAACTACGAGTAGTAACTACTAATAACAAGTAGAATCTACTCAAAATAGAGAAAGATGCCGATCACGGTTCCACAACCATCTCTGCCTTGGACAGCAAAGGTTAAGAGTATCAAGTGCCTCCTTTGAGAACATGAAATTACAAGTATCCTTGAAGTTTTCACTTTTCTTCTCCTTCAATATCATAACACAATCGGACCACTCCAATTGCAATAGAACATCATAAGACTAGAAAACCAGGTTTAGCAGAGACAGCAGGACATTCAAATAAATTAAAATTCGTCATCTTTAAAGTTAACAGCAAGATCCCAATAATGGGGAACCCCAGCATCAGCAAAAACTTTACGAGCAGCAGCCTCTGTCCTGCAGTCATAAACAAAAAACCTATGGAAGCTTGATTTAGCAACACTCCCTTGCCAGACCAACACACACTTGTTGAGAGGCTTATCTTCATCTTCACCTTCACCTTCACCTTCATCATCTTCTTTCTTACCAGCAGCTGCCCAATCAATTCTTCTAAGCATAAGTTTCCCATATCGCTTGATTGATTTTTTCCCACCTTCAACAACAACAACACTAATACCTCCTGAGATCACTGCACACCCAGTCAAACGATTCTCCTGAGCATTAACATCCACCTTGAAGCGCGTTTGTGGGTGGGAGAGGTCATTAATTTTGTATACTGAAACAATAGTCTCCAGTGCGATATTTGAGTCATCAAAAAGTTTCCTCTCTTTCTTCTCTCGACGCTCATCAGGAGTAAGCTTACGAGCAATATTCCTGTCTACATGAGCCTGCTCACGCTCAGCAGCCGCACTTCTGATCTCCATTTCAAGCTTTGTAGGATCCTGTGTGGCTTCTGAGCCAAGAACTTTCATTAGATTGCTCATTTTAACTTTCGGCTTTGGTGGTTCCACCAGGCCTTGTCGTATCATTTCTTGTCTTTCTTTCTCTCTGGCCAATCTTCGCTGAGTTCGAAGTTTCTTTTGCTCCTTTTTGGTTAGTTTCAATGGTTGGGGAGGAGGTGGAGCTGGTTCAGCAGGTGGCTCAATAGGGCGAGGATGTTCAACATATATGGTGATCTTTTCAATCTTCAACTGTTCGTTCGTTACGTTACCATCAACAACATCACCATAAGTACCAGATCGTAACAGAGGAGCATCCCTGGCAGGTCAAGGCAAGAAAAAAGGGCAAGCACAAAAGAAACAGTCAGTTCAAGTTATTTTCAGACTATTACAAGACAAATGAAACCCTATTCTCTAGTCAATATTTCATTATTTTTCAGCTCCAGAAATTTACAACAAGTTTAGCATAGGTAACAAAAAGAACAAACCAAAGAGGCTTGCAACATCACAAGAATATTACAATCCACTTTACAGGTATTCATGCAAAGAGTTCTGCAGAAGGATATAGCCAGAGGAAGGTGGAGCAATTTCATGTGGATAGGATGCATAATGCATGTTCTTTCTTTATTTCGTATCTTGGTGAAGCATAGATATAGACAGATCACAGAAGCACATCGGGATCTACCACCTACCAAGATGCTCTCATTTTACAGTTAACATCAAGACCACCAGTTCAAGCTCTCGGGCCACACTGTGGCCCCAACAATGAGAACTCAGGAGACATACAAAAGTTTACTAGAAAGCAAAACAATATTGACATTGAAAAACATTTAGATCAACTTACCACCACTCAACGTCAGGAATAGGTTCCTTCTGTTTTTCCTTGGCGATAACCCTTTCAGATACCTCAATGAGATTCGGATTTATGTCAGGCTCTGCTTTAGCCTTGGTCAACTGTGCTTGCTTTGCCTTTAGCTCTTTAGCTCGTGCTTCACCAAATTGGCTCTGAAGACAAATGTTGCAACATGGTTAAAACTAGTGTAGGAAGCAACAAGAACAGAGGAGTACTGAAGAAAACAAAAAACAGCAGCAGCAACCATAAAAGAGGGCAGATCCCACTGCAGGAAGCATCTTGTGTAGGACGACGTACCCCAATAGCAGCAGCAACCATAACAGGGAAAAGTTAAATACCTTTAACTTGATTATCTCTGCATCTCTGGACCATTTTCCTTCTTCCACAAACTGAAAAGTCATTTTCTTGGGCCTCAAAATTTTGTTCTTGTCAATTCCCATGCCTGGATCATAATGCGGATTTTTCTCAGGATCAACCTCAAGTTCAGGTTTGAGAATTTGAAATGCTTCTTGTTTCTTTTTATTGATGTTCACCTGCACATATACTCCAGGTTACACACATAAATTCAAACAAAATATAAAATATGAGAATGGACAACAAGAACAGAAATGAGACATACCTTAAGCGTGCTAGATGGCTTAAGCATATTGACAATATTTCCCTGCTCATCGATTTCCCTACCAAGGGCATCCAATCGAAGAACAGGGGCTTTTGCAGGCTTCGGCTGAAGGGTAACCTCTGGTGGCATTTGCCCCGGAAACATGTTTATGAGGGGAGCAAATTCTGGGTCCTGTCGGAATCCCATCTTAGCAGCAAGCTCCTGTGCACGCTTTACTGCTTCATATTTTTGAGCTGTGAGCCCCTTAAGATGAGGCAAACCACTGGATGGTGGACTGGATGCACTTGGTGCTGAACCAGGAGTTAGCAATACCCCTGCATCTGAAGATGCAACTGGAGTAGGAAAAATCCCTGCATTAGCCGAAGGTTGAAGGCTCTCCTTGGGTCCCACCTGTGGAAGTCCCTCTCTAGAAAAGTTGGGACCCTTGTTCTTGTTTAACTACATGATAAAAATGAGCACAGTTACAAAGACTATGATATGTTTATAGCAAAGTGAAAACACTAATCTTCCGTTTATATCCTTTTGCTCTCCCACACCCCCAAAACCGTCCCCGGGAAAGGGAACCAGGATCGGGAGCGAAAGAGATTCAACAACCAAAAAAAAAAAACGCGTGCAAAACAGATATGTGCTAGATATTTGTAGCAACTTACTGCGGGTATCATCTTGGCCTTTTGAGTCCACTCCTTTTGCATTTGTAAAGCTCTCTTTGCTTTTGCTAAAGCATCAAGGGATAAGCTGCCACTCTTGCCAGCACCGGAAACTGTCCCATCTGTACTAGATTTCCCATGAATCTGATGAGATCCGTTAATATTAACTCCCTTATTTTCATTTGTGGTAGAAAGCAAAGATACCTTGGTAGCTGGAGAATCACCATGAGCCAAGTAGTTACCAGGCAAAGTCCTTGATGTCACATTGTATGATCCCATTGTCTCACCCTGAAAATCAGCAAAAAAATCCCAGAGAGCACCCAAGTGTCACAAACAGTGGAATGAACGTGTACTTATCTCAAGATACAAAAAAAAAAATATGAACAGCACTTCTCAATCAGAAGGAAAAAACACAAAACAGCAAAGATATGGGCAAGTCAAATATGCTATCCAGATCTTCCAAGGTAGAAGACTCGGTCCCGAGCAGAGCACTACAATAATTCCATGTGACAATATGACAAGAATTTTCTCGACTGAATCTCTAAATCAGAAGTGAACCTTCTAAACAATGGTGTTTTTGAGAGCGCAAAGCACAAAAAGAGACTAGGCCTGGCCAAAATAAACCTTGAACAAACACAATGTATATAATCACAATTTTAAAACCGAAAAGCAGATGGCAAAAAGTTCATCCACGTGACAAGCAAATCAAAACATAAATGGATCATCATCCTACTCTTCTAGAAGATTGTCAAAACCAATAAGCTGTAGCAACTTTTGCCCTTCCTATGTCCTTCAACTATAAATGTTCTCAACTACACTTCCTCCGCAACCCCAAGTGAAATTAGAATCTTCACCAAATACTTCTTCACCTTCATGCTTTTCAAGGACTTCACTTAACCATTCATTAGTCTCATCAATATTGTCAAAAACAAATCTAATCCTTTGTAACAGCGCATCAATGTTTTATTGTATCTAACAACACGATCACTGAGACACTTTAGGGTTGTGGCAAGTAATTATGTAGCATCCCAATTCCTAACCCCTTGTTTTGAATAATCACATCATGTTCCTTGATTTAGCTCCCCCTAGGTTCAAATATGGTTTTTGTACTTGTTGGGGTTGGTTTCTGTTTGGCACCCAAAGTGCTCGGGTGAGTTTAGGGCAAGAAATTACACTTCAACATGTTGCAGATTTTATTTGTCTAGTGCAACCACAATTGCAGAAATGGCCTCGCAATTGCGACACTACAATTACGGATTCAGTCATACAATTGCAAATTGCAATTGCGGAAATAGCCATGCAATTGCAAGGCCAGCCAGATTGTAGCATGACGCATTGCGAGCTAGCCATCAGAACTGCATAAATGGTTGTGACATAAAAGGGGTTGTTTCCGAAATTTTTGACATTCCAACAAAATTTTGGACGACCTAGGCTACAAATTGGAGGGCAGTTCAACTTGGAATCCATATACAAAACAAGCTTCACTAGATTTTTTTCATCAAAACTATGAAATAGAAAGTCGAAATTGGAAGATTTGGGTCCAAGCCCTAGAAACATCTAATTGAGAATTTTACATTAATATGAAGTCAGATTACAAATCTTATTTAATATTAGGACTTGTAGGGTTATGGAAACCCCGAAACGTAATTTATTTCAGAGTTCAACCACAAATCTCGAGGTTGTCTTTTTTGGGTTAACTTTGACTTTGGCCTAATCTAGAAATATGGAATTGACATTAATGGATCAGACCAGACCATTATCCCCTTATACGTTCAAATTCATGCCACAACTCAGTTTTTTCATGGTTAGTATGAGGTCCATATACGCCAGAGAAAACCCATTTGAAATCATCTACTAAATTAAACGTTCAAATCTACAGGAAAGAGAAAATCACAGCTTCAAAATCAACACATTTCCAGGCTCTTTTGTCCCACGTAACTAGAATCCCCCCCCCCCTGGTGCCAAGTGCTTTGGGTTCTGCCCAATCAATCCACCTATTCCCCCAAACCTGCCTGATCAGTGAAATGTTCCATTCCTCTATTTTACTCTCCTGGAAACATATGATGTTTATCCCCCATTTGTGAATAAGATATTTCAAAGTGCTTCTCTCATCATTATTGTTGAGACCCAGCACATTCCTGATAAGAAGCTTTACTCCCATCTTGAGTGAGCATTTTTGAGATCTGCCTGTTTCCTTCTTTCTGTTTTTTCAACAATCAAAAAGAAAAACAGTGTGCAAAACAGAAATGGAGTTGCTGAATCGGAGCCTATATCTATAAAAATGCCAAAGAATGCTCTTCAAATTTTTTCTTAGAAACAAGTTTCGACTTTACTTTTTTCTTCCATTCAGGTCCTCTGTTTAAATGCTGAGGCAACAACTTCAGCGCTGATTTGAAAATTCAATTAACTACTAAACTTTCATGTTCATAATTAGATTTTTAAGTGGTAATTTCTAATTAAGAATCATTTTGATAAATAATATTTGAATTAATTCAAAACTAAAAGTTACTACCTATTATTTAGAAAGTAATTAAATTATGCTTAGACAATTAAAGGATCAACATAATAACTTAGACCAATAAAATAGTTCTTTTTATAATGATTATAAAGGGCTGGCAGTAGCCGCAGGGATTCGAACCTGCGCCCACATCTTGTTGTGTCAAGGGTGTCTAAACTATAATATTTAACTGTTTAGGGTATGTTAGACCTGCTATTAATACGGTCTATAGCTGCAGGAAGAAGGGTGAAAATAAGGCCTAAATGTATCTGTTTTATTTATTAATTATTATGTGTGTGTATTTCTAGTAGTTAACGAGCAGTTTAGGAAGTTATTTTGTAGTAAGTAGTACTAGGAAGACGAAAAGACACTCAGTCTTTTGGGTAGCTTTTCTCTGGCAGATTTGGAGGTTAAGGTTCCTCGAAATACCTTGGTTGTTAGGACTATTGTCTAGTTGATATTTGTAAGACTTATTCTCTTTGTTGGCGTTAGTAGATTACAGTTTAAGTGTTGTTCCTATTTCTGTATTGCATTTGAAAGTTTACAGATTTGTTGTTAGGAGAGTCTGGGTCCAATTTTGGCATCAGAGCCTTTATTGTTTCAACCAGAACGGAGGGGAGGATTGAGGGAGTAGAGAAGACAATGGACGAAATACAATAAAAGATTAAGTATGTGAGTATCTGGGGCAGTTACGAGATTGGATGCAAAAAAAAAAAAAAAAAAAAAAGATAAACATGATGCTGAAATTCTTCAACATATGAAAGAAAAGTCAGTGGTCCAGGCAGATCCAATCAAAGACACATATCTGATGGCAGAGAACATCAACAATCACAGAGGTGATGAATTCCGCGAAGTTCAGCCACAATATTGTGATGAAACACGTCCTAGAAGACTGGAACTGCCCTTATTTTCTGGTGATAATCCATATGGATGGCTTAACAGAGCAGATCGCTATTTTCATTTCAATGGAATTGATGACAAGGATAAATTGGAGGCTGTTGTTGTTTGCCTTGAGGGTAGAGCCCTAAATTGGTTTCAATGGTGAGAAACAAGAACAACGATTGCCAAATGTGATGTGTTTCGAGTAGCCATACTCCAACTATTCACTCCGTCACAGTTAGGGAACTTATATGAGGTTTTGATAGGACTGCAACAACCTGGAAGTGTGGCCCAATATAGAGAAGATTTTGAATTGCTTTCAGCACCTTTGAAAGATGTCGATGATGCAGTTTTGATGGGGATTTTCATCAATGGATTGAGAGGGGAGATCAAGGCAAAATTGTGTCTTAGCAAGATGGAAAATCTAACCCAAATTTTGGACCAAAGTCAGCGTAATGAAGAAAAGAATTGAGCTCTCAGCCAAGCCCACTTGCCTAGACTTATGCCTACACCAATTCCTAGGGGTTCAACATATTTTCCCATGACTGAAAATAGCAGAACAAGAAGTGCTACAAGTCCCATGTATATGTAGCCACAAAACCTTATCATTCTGCTCGTACAACAGTTACAACAAAACCACGACATTTTCAAGCGCAAAAGTGAGGCGAACTCGTGCAGTCAAGATCTGAAACTTTCGCAAGGCATGGAGGAGCTTACAAAAGACTATCTGATGCAGAGTATCTGGATAAATTAAGAAGAGGACTTTGTTTTCACTGCGACGAAAGGTATGGCCCCAATCACATATGCAAATTCAAAATACTTAAATCTGCCTATTGCAGAGGACAGTGAAGAGGGATCCATAGAAGAACACTCAAATGAAATAATAAATACAAGGATAGATCATTTAAACGTTCAAGAACCAGAGTCTCAGAAGTTAATGGAATTGTCTTTGTATTCTATTGTTGGATTTACCTCATAAGAAGCCATTGAAGGTATGGGGAACCATATTAGGAAAGAAGGTTGAAGTGTTGATTGATAGTAGAGCATCAACGGATTTTATCTCTCATACAGTGGCCGAAGAACTAGGATTAAAGCAAACAGAAACTAAGTCGTTTGTGGTGGAAGTAAGGAACGGCCAGCAAGTAAAATGTAAGGGAAGCTGCAAAAAGCTGGAATTGTGATTGAAAAATTGTGCATCACATGGATTATTTCCTTTTTAATTTAGGAAATTTCGACATAGTGTTAAGATTAAAGTGGTTAGAGACTTTGGGGGATATTCAAGCAAATTTCAAAACATTGACGCCGAAATCTGAAATGGGAGTTTTGGTTGGGGGGGAGCAAACACAAGTTGTTCGAGGAGGTCCCTCATTGTCCAAATTAGTGGCTTCACTCAAAACTTTGTTTCAAGCCTTGCAAACAAATGGAGAAGGGCACTATGTTGACTTGAATGAGTTATCAACAAGGGAAGAACAAGAGAATTTGGATTTGCAGCAATTGCTATACGAATTTGGAACTTTACTTGAGGAACTGAAAGCGCTGCCACCTAGGAGTCATGATCATGCTATCCGACATAACAAGGGATCTAATCCACCTAATACTCGTCCGTATAGTTATCACCATTACCAGAAAAATGAGATTGAGCAAATTGTACTGGAAATGCTTGTAGTTGGTATCATTCAACCAAGTACAAGTCCATTCTCCAGTCCAGTGTTGCTCGTTCATAAAAAAAAATAGGAGTAGCCAGTTTTGTGTAAATTATCGAGCCCTTAATAAGATTACAGTTCCTAATAATTTCCAGTTCATGCAATCGACGAATTACTAGATGAGCTTAGGGTGCCACTATCTTTTCGAGATTTGGATCTAAGATTATGGAACCATCAAATACAGTTGTCAGGCAAATGTAGCAAAGACAACTTTTCGTACACATGAAAGCCATTATGAGTTTTTGGTCATGCCATTTGGTTTATCAAATGTTTTATCTACTTTTCAAGCCTTGATGAACGAAACATTTCGGTCTTACTTACGTATGTTCGTATTGGTCTTTTTTTATGACATATTAGTTTATTCTGCAGATTTTCCTACTCACTTGGGTCATTTGCGGCAAGTGCTACAAGTTCTGAAATTTCATAACTTGGTTGTCAATAGAAAATAGTGGCATTTTGGACAGCAACTACTAGAGTATTTGGGACAAATTATTTCAGCAATTGTAGTCTCAGCGAATCTCGCTAAAATAACAAGTACGGTAAATTGGCCAAGTACCAAAGATGTTAAGGGTTTGCAGGGTTTTTTAGGATCCACTGGTTACTATAGGAAGTTTGTTTAGGACTATGGTAAAATAGTTCATCCAGTCACACAATTGCTCAAGAAAGATGGTTCTCATTGGAATAAAGAAGCTCAATTAGCTTTTGATTCTCTTAAAGAAACTATTGTCAGTTTGCCGGTTTTAGCACTACCAGATGTTAACAAAGTATTTGTGGTAGAAACAATTGCTTCAGGATTAGGAATTGAAGTTGTTCTAATTGCAAGGACATCTAATCGCTTATCTAAGTCGAGGACTTTCTATTCGAGCTCAATCAAAATCAGTATATGAGAGGGAGTTAATGGCCATTGTTTTTGTTGTACAAAAATGGCGTCATTACTTGATGGGCTTTATACAAACAGGTCAACGATGTATCCAATTCCTCATGGGCCAACATACTATGTTAGAGGAGCAACAAAACTGGATCACCAAGTTGATGGGATTTGATTTGGAGATGCAATATCGCCAGGTTGTGGAAATAAAGTCATTGATGATTTGTCCCGTCAATTTCATTTCATGGCTTTTTCTGTTGTACGCAGCACTACCTTAGATGATCTTTCCACATAAACCCAAAGGGAATTTCACTCCTCACCTACTGCTGGACACTCAGGATTTTCCCGAACATACAAGCGCATTTCAGAAGTGTTGGAATCAAAAGGGATGTATAAAATTGTGGCTAGTAGTGGAGTTTGCGAGTAGAACAAGTATGAAGCCTTAGTTCCGCAGGCTTGCTGCAAGCATTAAATATTCCTACTCAAGCTTGGAACGATATTTCTATGGATTTCATCAACAGGTTACCAAAAGTAATGGTGCATGATACTATAATTGTTGTGATAGACCATTTTACTAAATATAGTCATTTTCTCCTCTTGTCTCATCAATATAAAGCAAAGAGTGTTGCTACACTATTAGTTCGTGAGATTGTACATTTGCATGGTTTTCCCAAATCAATTGTGTCTGATCGAGATCGAGTTTTTGTCAGCCAATTTTGGCAAGAACTGTTCAAGTTGTAGGTTATCACCCTCAAATAGATGGTCAAACTGAGGTTTGTCAATCACTCCTTGGAGACGTATTTACATTGTTTTGCGGAGACACATCCAAAACAATGGCCAAGATGGATTCCTTGGGCTAAATTTTGGTTCAATACCACTTACCATGGTTCCACCAAGATGACACCTTTTAGGAGCTTTATATGGGCGAGATCCTCCCCCCTTATTGTGTTTCACTGATAAAATTTTTTGGTGTAGAAGAGGTCAATCAACAGCTTATTGCTTGCAACACTATCTTAGATGAACTCAAAGCTAATGTGACCCATGCTAAAGCTCAAATGAAAGTTATGCTGATGCTAAGCGCCGTAAAGTTGTCTTTCATCTTGGTGAATTAGTTTATCTTCGTGTGCAACCTTTCAAGCTTCGCTCACTTGCTAAAAAGGTTAATCAAAAGTTAAGTCCTCATTACGATGGGCCATATACTATCTTGAATAAAATTGGCGAAGTTGCCTATCGCCTTGATTTACCCCTTCATTCACGGATCCATCAAGTTTTTCATGTTTCTTGGCTTAAGCGTGCAGTAAAGGATTCTACTCCAACTCAGCAGCTCCCTCCTTTCTTATCTGAAGAGCTTAAATGCAAGTGCAACCTGAAAGTGTACTAGATTGTCGTACACTCTTGAATGGCTCCCAAGAGGTGTTAATTAAGTGGAAGGACTTACCAGACTTTGAGACACCTCTTTGAGATACCTGGGAATCCTATGCAATCATTGATGCACAGTTTCCTCAATTTCACTTTGAGGACAAGGTGAAACTCGTTGAGGCGGGTATTGTTAGACCTGCTATTAATAGGGTCTATAGCAACAGGAAGAAGGGTGAGAATAAGGCCTACATGTACCTGTTTTATTTATTAATTATTATGTGTATGTATTTCTAGTAGTTACCTAGCAAGTTACCGAGCATTTTAGGTAGTTATTTTGTAATAAATAGTACTAGGAAGAAGAAAAGACAGTCAGTTTCTTGGGTAGGATTTTCTACGGCAGATTTGGAAGTTAAGTTTTCTCGAAATACCTTGGTTGTCAGACTATTCTCTACTTGCTATTTGTAAGGCATTCTGTTTGTTGGTATTAGAAAATCACAGTTCAAGTGTTGTTCCTATTGCTGTATTGCATTTGAAAGTTTACAGATTTGTTTTTAGGGGAGTCTGGGTTCCTAACAGGGTAGCATTTTAGCATTTTATTTATATAAAATGTATAATTTTCCAGCGAATTACTAGTGAACCATGGTTTGAATATCTAAGGTGAAAAGGCTAGGAAATGTTATTCTTTCCTCATCTGCCTGAGCCGTAGTGGACATATTAGGGAATAGAATACAGTTACTGGAGCAAGTACCATAAGGTGAGCACCACAGTTGTATATGAAAAAACAAAATAAGTTAAAAATGATGAATAATATGCATTAGGTAACACACCTTAGCAATGGAACCAACAGCCTGATCCTGGACATTATCAATTGGCTCTTTCTTAGAAGTTGACATTTGCAATCCACCTCCCCCCCTTTCTTCATCAACTTCAACATCCTCCTCCTCCTTTGCTTTACCCTCAAACCTCCTTTTCTCTCTTCTCTCCTCATCCTTACCCCTCCAATCTCCATCATCATCTCTCCGCTTATCCCTACCATTGTCGTCCTCGGTCCTCCTCTTGTCAGAAACTCTAGGTCTCTTGTCATCCGCATTGTTTCTATCAACACTTTCTGCTCGGTCTTTCCTCTTATGCGAATGTTTTTTCTCCAGTGATTCCTCCTTCCTATCATGATAATGAGATCTTTCTCGGCTTCCCTCTCTCTCAGATCGGTGATGTCCGTCTTCCGATCGATGCTTGGAACGATGGTGATGACGACGGTGGTCATCTTCATAGTGCTTATCCTTGGAACTGCGGTGTTTGTCTCTGTAATCCCTGCTCGATTTCTCTTTCTCAGCCATATCAATGAGATATTTGATACGACTAGGGCACACACAGAGACTTTATATCACCTTATGATCCGCCGGGTCGGGTTTTAAGAATCCACACTTCCTTTTGTCATCTCCAATCCACTTCTAATTTATTATTTATGTTTTATATTTAAAGAGTAAAGTAAAATAAAAAATAATTCACCTTCAATCATATTAGAAAGTTGAATAATAGTTTTTTGAATTTGTAGAATTATTATTCACACGCTCTATTTCATTTTTTAATATTTTATAATTATTTTCATTACTTTCTAATCAATGTATTATTTTACATATAATTTCATTAATTAAATAACATATACTCATAATCTTTTTAAATGTTAAATAATATTTTTAAAAATATATTATTTAATATATTCTACTTTAATATCAAATTAGTCATATTTTAAAAAAAAAATCTATTTTTATATTAATAATAAAACTTTATTTTATTATTAACTTTCATTGTAATGAATATACAAAATTAGAATGATAAAATAAAAATTTTAATTTAAATACAGATAACAATACAATGCATAACATAATAATTTAAATACAAGATAAAATACAATACACAATATAATAATTAATTTTCAATAGAAAAAATCATATCGGAAAGATATTGAACGTGCATTTGGAGTATTGCAATTATTGTAGGACCGTCACGTTTTAGGAGAAAGAAAGTGTTTCATGATATAATGACGACATGTATTATACTGCTCAATGTGATAATTGAGAATGAATATGATCTTTATGCACCAATTCAAGATGTGATAGAGGCTCCAACAACAAAAATGGTGGTAGATGAAATCTTTGGTTTGAATATATTTTAGCTAGACACAAAAATATCCATTTAAAACTCCGTAAGTCATTAAGGAAAAAAGGACAAATATGTCCCGAACTATGGTAAATGATACGTGTATACCCCTCATTATACTATTAGGACATCAGTATCCCTAACGACCAAATTGTGGAGAGTTTATACCCTTTATACTAACAAATATCAACCGATCTGATATTTAATAAATTTCTACCCAAAATTTAAAAAATCTTCCTGATTAAATAAAAATCCACCAAATAAAAAATATCCACACTCGAATTACAGAAAGATTTCACTGTAATTTTCGATTGTCTTCTCATACTTGAACCTTGCTCTTTGACGAAAAATAATTACAACAAGCCGACCTAGATACCTACACGCTGGCTTCGATGTCGCTACTCTTGGCAGTTGAAAACTCCATCCATAAGTAACATATCACAACTTCAAATTCGTGAAACCTAGTCATTGATCCTTAGTGATCTGACCTTGAATAATTTGATGACTCCTTATAAATCTCAAAACAAAAGACGCTCTCTTGAACCATCTAGGATGAATTTCACAATTTTCCAACATGAATCGACAACATAAATAAAGAGTAAATCGAAGAAGTGAAACAAATTGAACAATTCAAAAAGCGTGGAAATGAATAAAAATAATTCACTTTCCAAAATATTTACTTTTAATGATGTGTAAATTGAAGCTATCAATGAAAGTTTACAAAGAAACAACCTATGATTCTCATATGAAAATTTTCAAATGGCTTACCACAGAGAACACAAGTTCTCATAAGGTTCACTAGAACAAAAGTTAAACCATACAAATAAGAGATTCATAAAGAACAACTGAAAAAGCAGCGAAGACTTAAACTAAATCTACAGAATACATGAACAAACACCTATTAAAATCACCAAAATTGTCGTGTTATTTATCGACGGGGATGGGTATGTCAATGGCTAGCATGATTGACCAGATATTAGTAAATGCAATCGCTCATGATAACAAGGTGCAAGTTGAAGGAGATTTGGATGACGAGGACGGCTAAGCTCAAACTGGAGAACTATTGTTGGAAGGGGAAAAAATTAATTTGTGAAAGAATTGAGGGTTTGAGTTATGTGGGTAATGGGTGGGCTAGATTATGGGTAGATGGATGGGTTTTATTAATTTGTGGGTAAAAATTAAATTGATTTTTGATAGACCGTTTAGATAATGACACGTGGCCCTCCGATTGTCACAAGGGTAAAAACAACCCAAAAGATTGACGATAAGGATATGAATAACCTTAAAGTATAAAGAAGGGTATTGACATACTATTTATGATAATTTGGGGATATATTTGTCTTTTTCCCATGCATTAATAGAGCATTTATGAGAGCAACGTAATAATTTCGAAAATTGAGTGTTTATGTAATGTTTATGTAATTTGTCCATTAATTTATATATTATATAATATTTTCTTGCAATTTATGACATTTAAAAATTTAGAATAAAATATAATTTTATACTAAATAAAAAAATTAAAAAAATAAAATGTATCACATAAGAATTATATAAAGTAATTACTGAGAAAAAGAAAAAAATAATTTACATTAAGAAATAGGAAAATAAGAATGAAATATAATTAATAATATAATATTGAGGCGAGAAAAAAAGATTCGTTTTTAGAAAGTAAAATAGAGAATTGGGGTGGGGTTGATTATTTGAAAAAATAGATAACTCTACATTTGGAGAGTAAAATAGAGTGTAGGATTGGAAATGTCCTAACACCTATATATGTATAGAAAAAAAATTAAATATATTTTTTACCCATATAAAATTAGGTTATAAATATATTTTATACATCTTGACTTGTAAAATATCTTTTTAAGAAAATAAAAGCTTTGAGACTTGTTTTTTTTCTCGGGGCCTCAATTTTACTATAAACAAAAATCAAGTGTCACATTTCATATCCGATTCTAATGCAATAGACATTTGATGTTAATGAACTACATTGAAAGCACTTTATAAAGATAATATGAATAATTTCATAGGTCTCTCCTCATGTTTGACTTAATAACACCTTTTTGATATTACGTTCACCTTTCTTATTTTGAATTTTACGCAAAAATTGTTTTAATATATTTATTAAAAGAATAATCTTTAAATAATTAAATTACAATGAATATAAAGTTAATTCTCTAGACATGAAAATATTCTTTATTTTTTTCTACAATAATATGTTGTTCTTTTTCTACTCATTTGTTGTGGCTCTCTTCAATCTTCTTATCATCTTCGTTTTTCTCTTTAATAGTAATAATCTTTCGCTGAATCTTTTCTCTCAAGAAGAAGAAATCTAAGTTGGAATTCTTGTTTATAATATACGTTTTATAAATTTTATACCTTTGCTTATAGGTATTCGGCATTTTGTTTGATTGATGTTGATGAAGTATATTGATTATAAGCAATAAGGCTTCTATGGGTATTCAGATAGAGATGATTATTTTATTTTATTTTATTCAATATAATTTTTAATTCGTATTAAGATATTTTATTTTAAAATAATTATTTAACGATGACTCGTGATCTCCACTCGTGGATTCAAACCCAAACTCTCTTCTTTATTTAAAGGATAAAAATATGAATTTTTTTTTTATCAAACTAATCAAAATTGGCAACTTATTTATAAAAAATGACTATAGTTTCAAAATATTACAAAAAAAAAAAGCAATATGTTTTTTTTTTATAACAAACACTTTTGCTCCCCCTCCCCCCCCCCCCCCTCTCTAAGAATAAATACATTCAAATTTTATTATGTATCATTGTATTCAGTCCAATTTAGGTGAGGGTTTTGCATTTTATTTCAAAATTATATTGAAAAACTCGAAAAATTGTATTTTTATATTTTTTGTATCAATTGTATATTTATTCATACGAATACAAACTGCATTCATCTTCCCTATCAGATGCATTTGTATTCAATTAAAGAAAGGATGAATATATTTTTATTTTGAATATAATAAATACAAAATAAATACAGAATCAAATGCAAAATAAATACAAAATACAATTTGAATACAACTTATACAAAACAAATGTTGCTTCAATTGCACATATACAAGTATATACGATCACACATGTAATATAGTGGCTCTAAAAGAGCCGAATTATCAAACACAAAGGACTTATCAATTAGCTATTTCACTAAAATATACTAGCTTATTATTTATTCAAGTGTATCAAAAGGGTTTAGTTTATATTTAAATACTAAGAATGCAAGAATAAAATAATAAAATTACTTACAATGGTTGGAAAATTTCAGGACTGCAACATGCTTAAGGTTTTATGTATCACATCTCATGTAATGAATTAACTATGATTATCAAATTACTGATTTACAGGTTGATTTTATGATCATGATCTCCCGACCTCTAATCGCCTACTCCAATTGACTGTCTGACTACATCATTGAGCGAGGATAGACAAACTCAATTGGCGAGCATTTATATTTCATCCTGTTTAGTAACAAAGCTCGGTGTTCGTTTGGGTGTCAATCCTAAATACGAGTCTGAACAACTAATATGCAAAAGAGATCAAGCCTTTTGTATTCTTTGGTCTATCAACCTCTTTGTTTCCCAAGTACAAGAATAGACAATATGTTTATATCTATGGTGATCAAACATGAAACACTAAAACAAGAATACAAAAACAAGTTAAGCGATAACCAACATTAATTCAAACAATCGATGTTCAACAATTATTCGTAGTCGCAGCGCCATTACAAGGGTCTTTAGCTACTAATGTCTAATAAAAGAAGAAGAAAGAACAAACCTTAAAAAGTATTACAGCTACAAAATATGATAAAGAAGTTCCTCCCCACATAATATCCCTAGGATCCTATTTATAGAGTTTAGAAAAAATAAATTCCACTTCTAGTCTAATTAGGAATCGTAAATAAACTAAAATTTGTCTAGAAAGTCGGGGTTGGCAAGGGGTAATGCGCCCCCATAGCACCAGGTTGTGCCAACAACATGCCCAAACTTGGCTCCAGTAGTTTAGGCCCTTACCGCGGTCCAAGAGTACTCTAGGTGTGTTTTTCTTCACACTCATTTTCCCTCGCTCCCACCGCCCCCTATTTAGCTTATATTCCTTCAAGAACCCTTGCATGCGCTTGTAGGTTAGTGTGCATTTACTGTAGTTCTAAGTCAAAACACAATCATTATCATCAAGAATGTCCTCGAAACATAAGGTATATGAGGGTAGATCGTAGTAAATGGTCATATAAATACATTGATGATCAATTAATACAAAATACAATGCAAAATAAATAAAAAAATATAAACCCCTTTCCTCCATCTCTCTATATAGCTCGCCTCTCTCATCCCTCTCTCGATTCACTCGCCTCTTTCCTCTTAATATGTATTCATTTTGATATAAATCAATTTGTATTTGTACTCTTTTTATCCAAAATTAGAGAAAACTACACTCTCTCCTTTCTCTCTTAAACCTCACTCGCTTGTCTCTTCCATCCTCCTCTCCTAACATTTTTCTATTATTCATAATTACGCAAACTATAATTACATAGTCCTATTTAATGCTAAATGTTTACTACTTTGATAAATTTTCCTACAAATATTCCTCTGCGACTTTTGATTATCACAAATATAAACACATTAATATTTTTCAATTTCATTGTTGTCAAAATAATTAGAAAAATTGTCCGATTTCACATTTTCTAATTTTTTAATTTAATGATATATATTTCACATACCAATTAAGAGTTACTGCAATTTGATCAAAAAGTGGGTTAGATTATTTTTTCATAAATTCAAAACGTGGTGAACATTCTAGGATTTGTTTCTTTTTCTTTTAATTATACTTTTTGAACAAGAAATTTACAAAGTAAATAATTATTTTAAAATAAAACATACTATTAATATGGGTGAATTAGTCATATTATAATTATTTTTATCAATACAAATTGATTAAAAGAATTATTACAAAATAATCAAAACAAGGAAGATAATCATAATATAACAAATCATAAGCGAGGTCAGTGTTATGGAGTCAAATCAAATGAACTCTTGGGAATCCAGCTATACTTTTGAAACATAAAACTAAGAAGGATTCATCCCAGTAAAATCTCAAACTCAACTCGATGTTGTTTGATGTATCGTGGTTTCACGGTATTTTTAATGCTTTTTCTTTAAGTTTAGTGTGTCAAAAGCCTTTTTGTACTAATTTTATGTAATTTTCTCTTTATTTGCAGGAAATCTGTGAATGCGGAGGTTTTTGAGCAAGAAATACAGAAAAGCACCACCTACGGAGCTTGTGACAGTTCGTCGTGCCCGTGAGGGTCCGTAGGTGGCATCGTAGTGCATCTGCTGAAGGAAGATGGAAAAGTCTGAACAAGTGTGGGGTTACGAAGCTTGTGACGGTCCGTCGTGTCTATGACGGTCCGTCCTGCAGGTTCGTCATGAAGTTCAGAGAAGTAATCCCAGTACCCATATTCCAAGAGTTGAAGTGTTTTGGAACGAAGACCCTCGACGGACCGTTGTGCCTGTGACGGTCCGTCATACCTGCCGTCAAGGGTAATGAAGAGAGCAGCACAAGAAATTGCATAAGTATGGGACGACGGAGTCCATGACGGTCCGTCGTGACCACGACGATCCATCGCGAGGTTCGTCGATCCAGCCGCGTTTTGGCAGATTTCCAGCAAATAGAGTCCTTGTTTAATTAGGTTTTTATTTTTTATAAATAGTTAGAAAAACCTCATTTTTGAGGTTAGACTCCATATAGTTAGACTCTTAGATTGTTAGACATCATATTAGTAGATACCGTATTGTTAGATTCTTGATTATCATTAGACTTTTTGTGAGATTGTTGATTACTTTGAGATTCTTGCAAGTGATTTTTGGTGATTAATCAAGCAAACTTTCGGATTTTACTCTTTCTCATTGAAGTAAGTACATGAATTCTCATTTAATATGTTTGAATATTGTGATTATGACTATGAGTAACTAAACTCCATAACTAGGGTTGTGGGAACCATAGGCAAATAATGAGATAAAACCTAACTAAAATAACAATTCTAGAATACTGTCTTGCATGTATTAATAATTCTTTCGCTTAGAAGTGTTTTTAACGGATGGCCAACGTTAGAACTCGCCTTAATGCTACTTGCCGGACCAATGAGGTAGATAATAGGAAAAGAATTATCAACATAGATTTAGTGTATACTAGCTTATAGGCTAGTATTGATTGGTACGAGGTAATAATTTAGTCAAATATCGAATACGATGCTTAATATGAGGTAAAGATAAGGGTAAGGATAGCAACACACGTAGCCGGACCAAGGTGCGGAGTGAGATTTTCTAGATGCCGGACCAAGGATTTAGTAATACATAACTTATCACTTTGCATGCAAGATACTAGGAAAGAATTGTTTTAGTTAGATTATCAAGTTATGAACCTGTGGGGAACACGTAACCCTAGTTACTTTGATTAATTGATTAAAATCCAACATTCAAAGCTGTTAAGTGTCTCTTTCAATTTAGGTAGTTATTTTCATTCATTTAGAAATAGAAACCCCCCTTTGATTGTTTTTACTTTCCAAGTAAGTAATTGACTAAACAAAAGTAATAATAGATTGAAGTTAAGTCTAGACTATTTTCCTCGTGGGAAAGATCCCAACCTCATTAGTTGGGTTATTTACTTGACACGACCGCTTTACTTCTTATTTGAGAAGTAAATTTGAGCGTATCAGTTGCACAAAATGATGAGGAGGTTCCATGCTAATGATGAGCACATTAAAGAGTTAAGGAGTGATTTAGCGGGTATTGGACAGCATGTCGATACACATGCAATATCAATTAATCAGATCGAGTTTCAAATGGCCCAATTATCTGCGACTGTAAACACACGGCAACCTGGCACTCTTCCTAGCAACACTGTCCAAAATCTGAAAAATGATGCACACTGTATGGCAATCACTACTCGGGGTGGTAAGCAAACCATTGACCCACTTATGCTGTCTAATAAGGTAAAGGTGAGAAAGGATAATGATAAGGTGGTATAGGGTAGTGGTGAAGCAGAAGATAGCACTGGAAAAGATGCAGAAGTCCCTATAATAGTAATTCCCATGCCTCGAACACCCCTCCTTTCCTCAGAGATTAGTGAAAAAGACCGAGGATGGTAAATATCAGCGTTTTATAACAATGTTGAAGCATCTTTCTATCAATTTCCTTTGGTAGAAGCTCTAAAACAAATGCCTGGTTATGCCAAGTTTATGAAAGATTTGGTTACAAAGAAAGATCGGTTACTTTCAAGGATGATGATAGAATGCAGCATTGTAGTGCTATTGCTACAAGATCTCTCGTACAAAAGAAAGAAGATCCGGGTGCGTTCACTATTCTTTGTACAGTCGGGTCATTTCATTTTGCGAAAGCATTATGTGATCTGGGGGAAAGCATAAATCTCATGCCCCTCTCGATTTACAAGAAGTTGGGTTTGGGTGACCCAAAGCCCCTTGCGATGCGGCTACTGATGGCTGATCGAACAGTGAAAAGGCCTATAGGGATACTCCACGATGTGCTAGTACAAAGTGGATTCATTCATATTTCTGCCAGATATTATTATTCTTGATTGTGAAGTCGATTTTGAAGTGCCAATTATTCTTGGGAGGCCATTCCTTGCTACGGGTAGAGCCTTAGTTCATATGGAAAAGGGGCAGATGGATTTTCGGTTGAACAATGAAGAAGCGACCTTCAACATTTGTAGGTCCATGAGGCAGAGTGGTGAGCTCCAATCGGTATCTTCTATATCCTACAAAGAAAAGATGAAGAAGGATAATGACCTAAAAAGTGAAAAACGAGAGTTTATGGTTGGGGATTTTGTGCTTTTAGACAGTTCTAGGTTGCGTTGGCTTCCGAGCAAGTTCAAGTCCAAACGGATTGGCCTTAATTGATTACCCAAGTATTCCCTCATGGAGCAGTTGAGTTAGAAACCAAGGAGGGAGTGCGGTTTAAGGTGAATGAAGGACGAATAAAACTCTATTTTGGGCATATTGCATCGGTGAATGAAGTGATAGAGGCATACCATCTTGATGAAGGCTGAGTAATCAAGTGTCCTCAGTCGTGCCGCGACGTTAAATAAAGCGCTTGTTGGGAGTCAACCCAATACTTATAGTTTTTTCTTTGTAGTAATGGTAGCATTTTCTACTAATGGGTTTTAAATTTGCATGCACATCACCAGGAAATGCTGCAGAAAATCACTCTGCAACAGTCACTGACGGATACATCAACGGCCCGTCACGACTGCGACGGACCATCGCATGAATCCGTTGTGCCAGGTACGTCTTTCTGTTATTTTCAAAACTAGGGCACGCGCGATGGAACCAATGACGGACTGTCACAACAGCGATGGACCATCATCGGGGACTCGTCGCGTCATTAATGAAGCGTACCTGACCCGACCCGGCTGGGTTTTTAAAAAATTCTTAACATTTAAAAACCCCACCCCTTCATTTCACCCATTTCCTTCCCTCTTCCTCCCATTTCCCTCCCTTTTCAACTTCTAATTTCCTACCTTTCTTTCTTTCAACCGATCATTTTCCCAAATTCCCAATTTCTAAAATCCACTCTCAACTAGTCGGAGTCTACTGTTGTGGTTCTTTACTTGATCACCAAGTACCTTCCTCGCTTGTTTTTCTCAAATTCTCAGGTACGTGTCTTTGATATCTACCCATTTACATTGTATTTTTGTTTATCAATTAGTATTAGCCTATTTCTTATTAATGGGTTCATTCTTTAATACATATTCTGTCTGACCTAGGTTGAGAATCTTTGAAATGGCCTTGTTAAAACTCTAGAAATAGGTGCTTTAGCATTGATAGTTTACTAGGTATTTGAGTTAGACAAATGTAGGTTAAAACACTAACAATTCCATTTGGGTCATAGGGGATGAATGGGGCATCCCCAGTTCTGTCACTGAATGACAGAACGAGACCCCAACGACGGACCATCGTACCCACGACAGACGTCATTGGGTCCGTTCCAACATCCCTAACACCCCACTGTACAATTTTCTCTAAGTGTCCACCAACGGACACATGCGACGGAGTGTCATTCCCCCGACGGTCCGTCCTGCACAACCGTTCTGGTTGTTAGAGACCCTGTTCCTAAGGGTCTCTCACTTTTTCTAAGTGTCCTCCAACGGTCACATGCGATGGACCGTCATTCCCACGACGGTCCGTCCTGCACATACCGTCATGACGGTCAGAGACCCTATTCCTAAGGGTCTCTCACTTTTTCTAAGTGTCCTCCAACGGACATCTACGCGGGACCGTCATACCCTCGACGGTCCGTTCTACATAACCGTTATGACGGTCAGAGACCTCTCTCCTAATGGTCTCCATACTTTTTCCAAGTATCCTCTGACGGACACCTACGACGGATCATCATCATACCCTCGACGGTTGGTCCTGCATTACCGTCATGACTGTCAGAGACACCTCTCCTAAGGGTCCCCATTTTTTTCCTAAATGTCCCACGATGGACATTGACGACGAACCGTCATAATCACAGCGGTCGGTCCTGCCTATCCGTCATAATTGTTATAGACTTTTCTTTAGGGGTCTCCACATAAACATAGTTTAAAGTAAGACATGACGGACCCCATGACAGTTCGTCGTACTTACGACGAGCCGTCACCTGGTCCGTCGTGTTTCACTGTTACTATAGAAATGCCATTACATCTTAACTCTTTTATTTATTTTGTGTGGTTTTGATTGTCTTGTTTGCTTTTTCTAGTACTAATATTGATTCTTTATAGGTACTATCTATTATGGCACCAAAACAAGATCGCGTCGATGCACGTGGGCGATCAAAGTCTGTCGCCCCATCTGCCCGCCTGGTCATTGGCTCTAATGATGAGCGTCACCCCGAGTACGTGCCCCCAGGCACTTCCACCCCATCCCAAGCTGCACGTTCTGCCAGAGCCACACCCAAAAAGGTAGCGTCCGGCGTAGTCACTGCCTCCAAGTCTGATGAGGAGCGCACATTGATCGGCACACCTTCTGGGTCAGCTACTAATGAAGAAGGAGCATCTGTCTCATTAGGAGTTTCATGGTCGGAGGAAGACTCCAGATCTGTTGAGGTCCCTGCACCCTCCACCGCTGCACAGTCTGCCTCGTCTAATGAGGCTGACAGTTTGGAATCCACACCCGGTTCACCGACTCGTGCTCTCACCCCGATTGCCGACCAGCCCAACCGGTGGTGTGTCGACGAGCAGTGTCAAGTATATTCCGACGATAAGTTTCTGAATGACAAAGGAGTCATGACACATACGCTTACATTGGAGCGGCGGGTCCTTACGAGAAGTCTCCGACTATGCCAGAGATCCACAATCTCTTCACCAAATATCGACTGGAGTGGACAGCGCGTTCGTTGGGACGTTATAGTGAAGAGTTGGTCAGAGAGTTCTACGCCTCTTACGTGGTTACTCTCAGATCACAGATTAATAGGAGGGCTGCTCCCACCAAACAGGCCCCACTGGAGCATGTCCGACTACGTGGCATTCAGGTTGATATCTCCCTGCCTGCCATCTGCCAGTATCTATACGGCGAGAATATTGATGCCAATTGGACCCCGAGTTTGACTACCGGTGGCAAATTGTCAAAGATGGCCAATTCCTGTGTGAGCCATCGCTGAGAGAGACCACCAAGAGGTGGATGACTCTGCACTTGTCTGTTGATGGAGAGGGTGCTGATTGGGTGACCGATCCGAAGGGAGCCATCAAGAAGGCTAACCGTCACCTTCACGGCGAAGTTTTTATGGTTGATTGTCCGCCACTGCCTTTCCCCCACAACCGCTGATAATATAGTCACATGGGATTGTGCAGTACTGATGGCGGCGATGATAGCCGGGTTTGAGGTGGACTTTGCTTGGCTTCTAAAGGCGGTCATGCACGAGAGGGCTTTTAAGGTCACAAATACTTACCCTTTCCCGTGCATAATATTTTCTCTATGCAGGTCAGCAGGTGTGCCTATATGGCACGTTCATCAGCTCAAGACCCCGCTGGGCACTATTGATATCGACCTCATCAGGGATGAGGCCAGTGAGTTGGGTCCACGCGGAGGGCCCCGTCCAGAGTTGCCTCCACTTGGTGACGATCTGGATGATACGGTAGCACAGGACCGCACGGCTACGCAGGCGGCTTCCACTGACACTACCCCGGTCGAGTCTATCCCGGGTAGTAGCACTGCCCTGAGCTCCTTTCGCTCAGCCTCTTTCCCCGCTTTGGTCCCGCTTACTAGGGTCCAAAAATTAGAGGCACATATGGTTACACTTCTGCATCACATCCAGCCTTGGATGCAGAGGTCTATTGCTGAGGCAAAAGAGCGCTTGGAGTGGAGAATGATCCATCACACATAGTAGAAGATCGCTGAGGTTCATCAGCACTTGTACGCTTTTGAGTTGCGGGTGTTAGCCCGACTAGTCCCTCAGGTGGATGTGTCGACCCTTCAGGATACGGTCGATAGTCGTCGTGCAGACATCGATATGATCTTAGAGGCTAGGGTGCCTGAGTCTGAGGCCCCTTCTGCAAAGCCTGCTGAAGACATAATGATGGCGGCCTTATTCTCTACTTCTGAGATTCCACCACCTCCCCCTCGAGAGCATTCCAAGAGGCGTAGGGGTCGAGAGGAGAATGAGGCTCAAACACGGAGGAAAGAGCGCCGTGAGATGGAGGCTGCAAGGAGAGCCTCGCTTGCTGATGAGGAGGCGCGTTAGATGAAGGCAGTAGAGTTAGCTGCTGGGGCATCTAACTCCAGAAATGTGGAGATAGCGGGAGGCACCGCTGATAGTGTTGTTGATGCTGTTGACACTACTGAGGGTGTCCAGATTACAGAGGTAGTGGGTTCTGGGGAACTGGACCCACCAGCTTGCTGATCGTCGACGCTTTGCACCCCAGGTTTGCTTCACCTACCACTCTTGTATTTCAATTTTTTTATGCATTGGGGGACAATTGCATGTCTTTTTGTTGGGGGTGGGGTAAATGGAAAGTAAGTGCTAGGGTGAAGTCTGAGTAGCCCAATTCATTATCCTCTTTTGGGGTTTTCTTGCCTCTGTTATTTTTTCCCCAAGAGACTGATTATTTTTTCTATTGAACGGGCATGTCTATATCTTGTGTACATAGTTTAATTCTGAAGCTTGATGGCTAAATTGATATCCTAATGAAATGAAAATGATTCATGATTAGGCATAGTAATTGATAAATATGTGGATCTAAGCATGACATAGAGGTACACCACTGCATGACTCTAAGTCTAAAATTCGAACTTGGTGTTTGATAATCTGGTAGAGTAATGAGATGTCAAGTGAGTGTGAGGAAGATTTGAATAGTCCACTATTTGTACTGAGCTAGAACTTGCCTGGTTAACCCTGCTAAAAGTAAGCTGTAATAGACAATTAGGAAAGGATCATAGGCCCTTGTTCAATATAGCCCATTTTTTAGCCTAAATAAAAGAAAACCAAATGAAATTAATCCTTATTTGATCCAAATGATTTGAGCTTAAACTAGACCTTTCTTTTTCACCCCAACTGATCTTTTCTGAGAATAATGTGTTGGCCCTGGTCCCTCCTTGGACATGTGCACCTCAGCTTATGCCAAAAGCATAAGTTGAGGGTGGCTTATGCAGTTGAAAACCCTTTTTATGGCCCTGACCCAACTTTGGGTATTGTGTACTTTGAATCATGGCAAAGCCATGAGTTGAGGGTGGCTATTATGAGGAATGCTTTGGAAAGTGGGGTTGAAAGAACAAAGAGAGAGAAAGAACAAAAGTAAAGTGACTCAAGAATCAGTTGAAAGAAAAGTGAAATAAATAAAAAATAATAAATAAAAGAAAATACAATAAATACAAGCAAGAAAAGAAGAGAGTCACTTACACAAATGAAGAAAGAAGGGAAAATAAAAGGTGAAAGAATATGAGAAACTGGGCGAAATAAAATGATAAAAAGTGGTATGTTTAGCCGATATGTCAAGGAGGGAAAAAAGTCACTAAAGTATACCAAAATATACCTACCGGACCCTGAGCCTATGTTACAAGCTAAGAAAGTCCTATCGTGATCCTAAGAGTTGTATAGCGAACTTAAAGCAGTAAAAATAAGGGCAAGCTTATGACAATATGTATGAATGAGTGTGAATTTTTTCTGAGAGTGAGTGTTGAAAAGTAATCCTTATACTCAAACTGAAATCATTGTGTGAAAAATGAGGATTTTGTTTTGAAGTAAGAACACTAGTTGCAATACCGGAAATATTAGCACCTCGGTGAGAAATTGAAGAGGATAGGTGTTAGTGCATGGTGAGTCTGTGTCATGGTCTGATTCCACATAATTCAAGCCTAATAGTGATTGCATGCATAAATATGATGAGATTGATCAAGATTGATAGCCAAATGATTACGAAGGATAAAACATGGATACTATTGTACAAAGATTTTGTATTGAGTCATAGTGCGTCGCTTGAGGACAAACAACAAATTTAAGTTGAGGGTGTTTATTTACCGTGGTTTCACGGTTTATTAAATGCTTTTTCCTTAAGTTTAGTGTGTCCAAAAGCCTTTTTGTACTAATTTTTGTGTAAGTTTCTCTTTATTTGCAGGAAATCTGTCTAAAAGATGAATGTGGATGTTTTTGAGCAAGAAATACAAAAAGTTACCACCTACGGAGCTTGTGACGGTTCGTCGTGCCCGTGATGGTTCGTAGGTGGCATCGTAGTGCAGCTGCTGAAGGAAGATGGGGAAGTCTGACCAAGCGTGGGGTTACAGAGTGCGTAACGGACTGTTGTAGCCATGACGGTCCATCCTGCTGGTTCGTCATGAAGATCAGAGAAGTAGTCCCAGTACCCGAATTCCAAGAGTTCAAGTGTTATGGAACGGATACCTTCGACGGACCGTTGTGCCTGTGACGATCCGTCATACCTACCGTCGAGGGTAATGAAGAGAGCAGCAGAAGAAATTGCATAAGTATGGGACAATGGAGTCCATGATGGCCCGTCGTGACCACGACGATCCGTCGCGAGGTTTGTCATCCCAACCGCGTTTTGAAAGATTTTTAGCAAATAGAGTCCTTATTTAATTAGGTTTTTATTTTTTATAAATAGTTCGAAAAACCTCGTTTTTGGGGTTAGAATCTTGGTTATTTGAGCTTCTTTTGTGGATTAGACTTGGTGATTATTGTTACACTTTTGGAGAATCTTTAGTCTTCATTTAATTTCAGTAATTGATTGTTGGTGACTTTTGTTGATTAATCAAGTGAACTTCTGGATTTAATTCTTTCTCATTGAAGTAAGTGCATGAATTCTTATATTACATATTTGAATATTGTGATTATGACTATGACTGGGGTTGTGGGAACCATAGGTGAGTAATGAGGTAAAACCTAACTAAAATAACAATTCTAGAATAGTGTCTTGCATGTATTGATAATTCTTTAACTTAGAAGTCTTTTTAATGGACGGCCAACGTTAGAACTTGCCTTAATGCTACTTGCCGGACCAAGGAGGTAGATAATAGGAAAAGAATTATCAATATAGATTTAGTGTATGCAATCTAATAGGCTAGTATGGAACGAGGTAATAAATTAGTCAAATATCGAATACGATGCTTAATATGAGGTAAAGGTAAGGGTTAGTATAGCAACACACGTAGCTGGACCAAGGTGCAGAGTGAAATTTTCTAGATGCCGGATCAAGGATTTAGAAATACATAACTTATCACTTTGTTTGCAAGATACTAGGAAAGAATTGTTGTAATTAGAATTATCAAGTTATGAACTTGTGGGGAACACGTAAACCCTAGTTACTTTTATTAATTGATTAAACTCCATCATTTGAAGCTGTTAGTGTCTCCTTTAATTTAGCTAGTTATTTTCATTCATTTAGAAGTAAAATACCCCCTTTTTATTGTCTTTGCTTTCCAAGGAAATAAATGACTAATAGTAGTAATAATAGATTGAAGTTAAGTCTGAACTATTTTCCTCGTGGAAACGTTCCCAACCTCATTAGTTGGGTTCTTTACCTGATACGACCGCTTTACTTATTATTTGAGAAGTAAGTTTGAGCGTATCTTTGTTCCATTTGGGTTAGCTTGTGCAATAGCATGATGATTGACCTAAGTGGCCATGGCCTAAGCCGACGCCTAAAAAACAGGCCTAACCTCGACATTATAAACTTGCTCATTCAAGGGATCTGTTGAAGCTTGTTGTTACGACCCAAGACTACCCCTTAGAATTGACACGGAGTATTAGACTCCAAAAAGTCTCATAACATATCATAACATAAGAACATAGGTAAAATTGCGGAAATTTAAAACTTTTCTTACAATCGAAGTCTTTTATAAAATGAGGGAATATCTATAATACTATGTCTAAAACCATCTAGAATAATTGTATTAAAACTCTTGAAATACAATCTTAGGGACACAACCCGTACATAAGTCAAATACATTAAAAAAAGACTTAAGGGACATAATGACCAAGCCCTCGAATACTTTGAGGACTCACCAATCTTCTTATTCTTGATCTACTAAGGTCCTAGCCATGAGGATGAAATCCAATATATCCAAAGCCTATACTTCGTAGAAGATGTAGAAATATGGGTTTTAGCGCAAAAAGTACTAATTATAGACGCCATGCATAGAAATCCTTAAAACATGAATAAAAGAGACATTTTGTTGAAACTATGCTATATGACACTTTTGAACATCATATTTGAAATAGTTGGAGAATAGATCTCATAAGACAAACCATGCACATTTCAACATAGCATAAAGGATATCACCATAATCATAAGCATAATTTTCAACATAACATAGTGCATACTCCAATCTTCATAAGACATAATTCACATACATAATTACATACCAAGATCATATCATCATAATGTAACCATCACATAAGCAACCCTAAGCCATACTTGTGCAATGCATAGATAGGATCTCATAATCCTATATATACTAAGTATCACTTCTAGGCCACCAAGATCATGCATGCCATACCTGGACCTTGTCCATAGCCAATCACTCATAAACAAGGAGACATTCATGTTCATATTAAGTAAAGTCACTCATAGAAACAATTTATATCATGCATACATAAGTTCATATATCTTCATAACATATGGAAACCACCCCACCACCCCTTTATAAGTTTATTTGTGCATTAGATAAGTGAAGTCCCACACCCCCACTCACACTAAGTAAAACTCATTAAGAATTTTTAAGTAAAGTTCATGTTCATGTTCATAATTCATATAAATTATCTCATGATCATCATGTCATAGGATAAATATACCATGTCCACTCTCAAATCCTACTTGTGCAGTGCATGAATGGAGTTTTATACCCCCATCCATACTAAGTAGAACTTCTTAATAATCATAGCACATAACTCACGTTCTTATCGTAATTCAGGTTCTTGTTCATTAAAGGGAATATAGACTTAACCGACATACACCATGTGAGCTACATGGAATCCGGTGTCGTATAACCCCACACTGAAAGAAGGTGTCCTACTTGCCTAAGGTAGAACTAAATATATAGTTATAAAGTGGATCCACTAGCTAATACCTATGTGGGAATATAGTTTTGGAATAGGGAGATTATTTCTACAAACCTGACCTATTGTATTAATGGGAGAGTTTCTACTCATGAGAGCATAAGTAGAAGACCCGACCTATTGTATTAAAGGGAAGGACTCCACCTCATTTTCCACATATGCTCGGTGCTAAGCATTATTTCTCAAATTATACATAATTACTCTTGAATTGCATTTACATGTGTGAAGCAACACTTATCCTTTCATTCAATACAACTCATTATATAGCTCAAAGATTCAATAAGGTGAGAACTAACTTTCAACCTTAGAATCATCATATACATGTGAGTAATCCTTTCACATGGTCATGTACATTTTATGCATAATAATGTCTAAAGGTGCATATGATAACTATACTTTCATTTAACACCATAGATACATCATAATCATGTTTATGCATGGAGTTTGTGTATTGTCCTTACAATGACACAACAACATTATTATCACTTCCTTGTCAAAGTGTTCATAAGCATGCACATATTATCACAATCATGCATAATCTTCATATATTGCATTCAAGGATTATATACCATGTAAATCAATACATACAAATTCACTATACTACACATGAACATAACATAATTAAAGTAGTTCATTCATTGCATGTGTAAGCTCATATAATCATATTGAAGGTCATGTGGGTACAATCCTTCCACAATGGTACCATATACAATTCAACATGCACCATAAGTAAACACCTCCACCTTTCAAGTGGATTAATAGTTCATATACAATAACTAAATACCTCCACCTTTCAAGTAGATTATCATATAAATATAACTCTCAAGGTAGACTAACCACATGCTTTATTATTACTCAATTATAATCATATAACATAGAGTAAACTAAATATCAACACTACTTATCCATAAATCATCATATAAGACATAATCAGGCTAGTTCATTTAATCAAGCTTTACTTAGAAGAAATTCATGTCTAGTTGATCTAGTGTTAGGTAATTCATCAAGAATTCATTCTTGGAAGGTTACAACTAAACCCACAATTTGCCTTTTTCTTCACATAACCCTAGAATATATCAAATTCACCATAGAATCTTCGGTTAATCAAGAACACAAACAGATCATACTTAGATTATGTAATTACATCATAACTAACTCTTATTCTATTCAATTGATCACAACAATACCCATTTACATACTTCTAGAATCAATTACCCACACTAAGATTGCAATATAGGATCCATGGGTTCTTGGGGGGAATTTCAGATAAAATTAATCCATAAATCATCAATTCAATTAACCCTCAAACTAATTCAACCATTAAAATCATTTTTTTGGAAGAAACCCACACCATTTGACCAAACCCTTGAAATTGGAGGAAATTTGGATGTTTCTAAGTCAAGTTTTGAAGGAGCTCTTTCGGATAAATCTACCCAAATATCAAACTATCATCCCTTCATTATGAATCCTTGAAGAATTTATGAAAAACACTTGATTTCTTCTAGCCCAATCTTCAATTTTTACTCTTCTTTGTCTTGGGTTTCTAGTAGAGAATTTTTTGGAGGAAGATGAACTTTTTGATTTGAAGTGGGTCTTTGTGAAAGTAATTTATTTTGGGGATGTTCTGATATAAAAACCCTTGTATAGTCATTTAGAAATAATATAAAATATACCCACTTTCTAATTACACATAAAAATAAGATTTACGAAGACGCTCTTGCACATATGGACTTAGGAAAAAACACAACCTAAGAAAATGAATAAGGAAGCATTTAAGGTCCTTGAAGTATTCATATGGCATATTTATACTATATATTTATTTATTTATTTATTTAAAAACAATATAGACTATACCCATTTAATTTGGACTTAAAAAGGAAATTACAAAATTATCCCTTTTTATGCTCCTTTTGGATTGCCCAAATAAAACTAAGGCAATTACCAAGGGAGATTTTAAGGCCCTTAGAAGGGTGTGCCAACCTTAAACCCTCTGTTGGACTTGCCTTTATCTTTTTCAAGCTAAGGCATAAGTCTACAAGGGAGTACACAATCGTGGTCCCCCCATTTTGCACACGTGCACTATTTAGTGTACGAAGGCAGCCCCCATGCATGGTGGTCCACATGCAGTGGGGTCCATGTGCGAAGGTTCCTCCTTGGTCCTTGCATCCCCACGTGGACAACCATCTTTCCGAATATCGACCTAGGAAAAGTCCATGAGGGACTTTGTATGGCCATGAAGGCCTTTTACGGGCCTTAGAGCCTCATGTGAACATGCTTTTTTAACCACAAGGCTAAGACATTTTTTCAAGGAAGCTTCTATGGGTAGTGAAGACTTCCGCCTTCCTTGAACCCTACCTTAAACTTATACTTAGTCAAAATTTTGGACTATTTCATATTTTCCATTTATGCATAAATTATTGAAATTCTAATGTTAGGCACTAGTTTCACTTATTAATTTTGCGGGTGATACACTTGTGGTGCTTGTCAGTCCTCATTCATATTTCTTCTAACTTAAGATTTTCTGGTAGGCATGATTCTGTAAACGTGTAAAACGCGAATTCGAACATAAGAAGTTTAAATAGTGTTAAACACTATTTCATGATTGAGAACATAAAAGAAGTGAAATATTTTCTAAAACATTTTATAGACTTTTATTCATAGATGTGACATGCTTCACACCTATGAATAAGATTTCACTTAACGCGACTTTGAAACAACCTAGAACACTTAAACCTGATGCTCTAATATAAAGTTTTTTACTATATTAAACTACTGCTAGTTGTAATATGGTGCTTAGATCCACAAGTGACCACAAGCTTATTCATGGTCTACTATAACACTAAGATTTGTATAAAGAATAACTAAATCCAAAAGTTAAACTGAAATAAGTGATAAGTCAATCATTTAAAATTGGATACTCAAAAGTGAGTTTATTTGACACACATAATGTTGATATGTCTACTTAATTGTCTATCTGAAAGTTTCTACTTAATCCAAGCCAAAGTTCATTTAGAATAACTCTTTAATCTTAATTATCTAAAATATTAAATATAACTAAAAGAATATACATGTTGTCCTTAAAAGACGAGGACTACCAACCGTGAAATTGAGCTGATTGAAATTCGTACTTATCATGGTTGGATATTGAATATCGAAACCTGTATTATAAAAGAGTATAACACACAGTATGTGATCATTACTCTGAATGTACTCAATATGTAAAATATGCATGATAAGACTAACAAACTGAATATGAATATGTGCATGATCTATGACTTTTGACTATGAGCACATGATGAAACTTATGAACTATGAAATTATGAATTTATGAAGTGCATTCTATTGTGAAGTTGATATAAATGACTTGAGGATGCTTTGAGGGTAAAGTATCAATGTTGTTAGTTGAAAGATTTTCTCACACACTACTAAGAATATATATTTATGAAATGTTTTCTCACATAACAATTTATAAGGTTGAAAAATTTTCTCACCTAAGTTGAATCAAGATTAAGAGCTATTCTAAATGAACTTTAGCTTGGATTGGTGGATTTATTGTGTATTTTCATGATGAAATGAATATAAATTAATGACTATTCAATGGAATTTATACTTAGTATCAAGAATATATCGTGATGGAGGCTCTGCCGTTAGTCAAGGCATAATCATTAGTAGCAATCTCCTTGTCCCATAACTATGTGCCACCATGGATTTTTTTCAGATAGACATTAGTTAGTGGGTACAATTTAGCTCATATTTATGGTTCTTATCTTGGTAAGTAAGGACATTCATTTTGCGATATGAGACATACACTGGATTCCATGTTATAACTCTCAAGCTCTATGTTGTTAACATGGTAAACTCCGCACAATAATGAGATAAGATTACTTATAAAGTATCTCCAAGTGTTTTAATGATGTTATGATTATATTAACCATGATTATGTCTTGTGTTTTCTACCCCTTTCATCTTTTGATTTAGCTTGGTCATTGTATGTCATTTAAAGTCTTCATTATCATGATTGTATAACTCTTTTGCATTGCTATCATGCTTAGTACATTCCATGCACTAATACATAATCGTGCCTATATTGTTTCACTAATATAGGGTACGACGCTCCTAACTCTTCTACTCTTGGATAGTTGATCTATTTGACATTTGAAGATTGATGAGTCCTCATGAGCCAAGGACTAAGACACTTTTATAGAGTTACATCATTTCACTTTTTAGATATTTGTAAATGGTATATAGGTGATATCCCAACCACTTTTTTTGGTTGGTCGATTGCTTGTTGAGTCTTATAATAGACTTCCACATTGCTAAGTGGCTTGTGAAGGGCCTCTCAGAGTCCTATATGCCATGTTACACCTAGGGTATAATTTGGGTCATGACAATGTTTCACTTTGACTCGGATTGCACAAAAAATCAGGGTTTACTTGTCTACATACATCACATACTTGATCTCGTGAATTGATCTACTCAAGTACATCTTTGAGAAACCAATGCCTTCAGTTAAACTAGAAAAATGGAAAATTTTATTGATCGAGGTCGATATTGTGTACATGACATATAAAGCCATCAAAGGAAAAGCCTTGGCTTATCACCTCACATAAATCTTGGTGGACCAATATTACAAGTCACTCTCGGCCTACTTTGTTGTTGAACTAGTGTTGTTTTTAAGAGAAGACACCTCAGAGTCATACAATGGATGAAATGTGTTTTTGATAGTACATCATATTCCAAAGGAGTCAGCACAGGAGTAGTCTTAATTTTAGAAACATGTCAATATTACCCAATCTCAATCAGGTTTTGTTGTACAAATATATGAAAGAATATAAAGCTTGTATTCTCGAACTTAGGATGGGCGTAGAATGAACATCAAAAAACTCCCGGTGATAGAAGAATTTGACTTATTGGTTCATTAGGAGTAAGAAAAATGTACCATAATATTTTTAAGATCCTTCCTTATTTGCACTGTGTAAAGGAGTTAAGTAGGATATTTACAATGATCAAGTTCAAGCAGGTCCCTTGAGCTCAAAATGAGTTTGCCAATTCTTTGGAAACATTGTCCTTATTGATTCATCATCCAAACAAAAAGTATATCTACCATAGCAGTTTTTTTTTTTTTGCAACAAATATAGTTTGTCGATTCCGGATTCCAGAATCAATCATAACATATAATTCCATAGTTTATTGAACAGATAATAATGGACTAGTTGAGGATGCAAATAAGCATATCAAGAAGATTTCATGTCAAATAGTGGACATTCATAAGCAATGGCATGAGAAGTTACCATATGTTTTGCTTGGTTATCGCTCCATAATTAGAACATATACTAGGACAAATCCTTATATACTAGGACAACTCCTTATATGTTGGTTTATGATTCTGAAGCAGTAATACATATCGAGGTAGAAATACCATCTGTAAGGATTATTCAAGAAATTAGCCTAGATGATGCAAAATAGATACGTAGCATGTATGAACAATTGTTGTTCATTGATGTGAGATCAAAATATACAATTTTAATCATTATTTATCTTACATTTATTTTTTGTATTTTCCCTCTTTGAGCATGAATTTTATGGATTGCACGAAATAGTGTATTTTATTTGTAGAAATAAATTGGTGCAAAGATAAAGAAGTTTGTATCCAAAACAAATTAAAGATGAAGGTTGAAAAAGAAAATCAAGCAGGTAGCTTAATTGATTAACTTTAATATAATAATAATAATACTATTCTCTATAAGCAACAGTGCACAATTGTAAGTATAAGAACATTGAAGGAAGGGCCATGTGCCAAGCTCCAGACACGCATAAATTAAGTTTGTTACGACTACTGTTCACGTGTACAACTTAGAAATTCAATTTCCTTTTTATTTTGATTTCTCAATTTGTTCTGGATTCAATTATTTTACTTGGGGTTTTCTACCTCTATAAATAGTCCATAGAAGTAATTATGAGGGGACATTAATCATAAGACATCATATACAAAGTGATCAATATTTTTTAGGGTTCCTTTCTTCTTCTTATTTTCTTAGACATTAGTTTTTAAATATTCTTGTTTTGGGTCTGTAGCTATGGGTAATTGTTAAACATCGATTATTTTAAATTAATGTTGTTTATTACTTGAAATTACTTTTGTATTTTTATTTAGGTATTTTATGCTTAATCACCATAGGTATAAATAATTAATCTATTCTTGGACTCGGGAGACGATAAGTTAGATAGACCAGAGGATATAAAAATCTTAATCTTTCATTAAATTGATTAGATTTGTTTTTAGGAGTAACGTCCAAAATTTGTATTTAGGAGTGACGTCTAGACGAACACATATCTTGGTTACAAAATAGGATCAAATATAAATACTCTTTAATTAGGATTCCCTATCCCCGGTCTATAATGTAGTTAGACATCTAACTGGAGTAGGCGATTAAAGGTCGCGAGACCATGATCATAAAATCAACCCTATAAATCAGTAATTTGATAAGCGTATTTAATTAATGCATGAGATGTGATACATGAAACCCTATGCATGTCGCAACCTTATATTTTTTCAACCATTGTAAATAATTTTATTATTTAATCCGTGCATTCTTCTCTTTAAAAAATAAAATCCAATACTTTTAGAACTCTTAAATAAATTATTAGACTAGTATAATTTAGTAAATAGTTAATTGACAAGTCATTTGGGTTCAATAATCCGGTTCATTTAAGAGCCACTATATTACTTGCTCGATCACGTACACTTGCATGTGCAATAGGGAGCAACATGTTTTTAGCGCCGTTGTCAAGAACTTAGAAAGTAACTATTTTTCTAAGTTACACTTTTTCTTTATATATATATATATATATATATATATATATATATATATATATATATATATATATATATATATATATATATATATTCCTAATAATTAATACTCTTCTCGAGATGGACAGGAATGATAATTATTATGTGTGATAAGACCTTGTCTGTATTGTAAAAGAGTCCACTTTTAGCAACAATATCAATATATTCCCGAGAGAGAATTGTGTGCACCGTCTCAATCTTGTAAATTTTGTGGTGGTTTGTGGTTCGATTGTACTGTGTGGTTCTCCTACTCCAAAACCCTCTCATGTTGATTTTAATAATCTTTGTTCCTTCGATAGTATGTAATCATGTAGGAAATTAGTAGAGGAATATGAAAAGCACCGTCAGAGAATCATATATGGGGTGTCACACGTTATAGATAAAAAATTGAAGGACTTTAAAGACGTTGATATGTTTTTCTTATAAGCATGAAGCAATGTATTAAATGGAAAGATTGCTACGCTTTGATGCTCAACAATCCAATTATTAGTTTTGTGATACTAAAAAGGCACTTAGAAGTCAAGTTGAGGATCTAAAACAGAAGAAGATACAATACAACCATACTTTTTGTGAAGATACCACTTTTGATAAAGAGTACAAAAGTGAGAATGTTGTAAATAATGTTACTTTGTAGTTAAAGTATCTTGAATCTCATTCAAAATGCTTTCTATCTTATGTTTAGATGGAAACTTGATTTTTGAGTCATCTGAACTAATGGATGAGTGTATAGATGAGGAATAAGTCCCCTACATCCTAAAGTGTTTTAGTCCACGTATTCAAAATGAAACTGCTCACATAAGGGTCAAGAAGTGCAAGATGCGACATATATTATTTGGTTCTTTAATCATCATAACACCGCTCCTTGAAAGGAGCAGAAAAATAGATGAAAAGTTTTTTTTTGATGGGGGGGGGGGAGGGTACAATTAATAAGTTCAATGGTGAAAGAAAAGTAGTGAGCTTATTTCTGTCGTAACGCGACGTTAAATTAGGCGATTATTGGGAGACAACCCAATTTATAGTGTAGCTTTATTTTTATTTGCAGATTAGGAGCACATTTGAGCTTAAGTATGGGGTGAAGACCCTCGATGAAAATTGGGAGAACATGCTACTAGCTAGGCCTAGAGGCCTTAAAGAGTTATCCTAACTCTTGTTTCAAATTTTAATTGATGCTTTGGGGACATATCGTCTTTTGAAGTTAGGGGTGGAGGAAGGAATTCTTACTTTTTACTGTCTTATTGAGTCTTTTTTTAGGATGAGTGTCTTGACTTTTTGTTTTCGGTTCTTTTCTCGAGAATATTTTCTTTGATCCGAGTGTCTTCTATTTTTTAAGAATAAATTTTATTTTAGTTCTTATTGAGAGAAAAGAAATATCCTTTTTAGTTGTGTGAGGCTTGCTGTTTAGGCCTGATTTTGAGTAGTACTTTCTTGTGAATGCTTGATTGCTAACGAAATTGCAGACTCTTTGACACCCAGGCTCATGGTTGTGACTTTGTATATAACTTATTTTATTTTTAGTTTGTTATGATTTTGTTTGTCTTAGAAGTGGAATTGATCCATCATGATTGATACTCGTACCATGTGTGGTGAGACTGTTTTTATTCCATATATTGCATCTTAGTCTAGAACTTGCCCTACATATTTTTGAAGTGAAACAAAATGTCATGCTTTGTTTAGGAGATGATGATATGTTTTCTTTGATTTGTCTCATAAATTTAACTTTTTCAGATATGATATAACTAGTTATCCAATTTGACCCGATAGCAGTTTTTTGGTAGACATATTTTGCCCTTATTTCTTTTGTTGAATTCCTAGTTCTCGCATCTTGCTTCCTTGATCAAATAGCATAGACTTATTCTATTGTTACTTCTAAAAAGAAATGGTTGAGTGAAAAAATAATCAATTATAGCTTAAAAAACCCTCTTTAAAAGAATGTGATGAAAAAAAAAATGAGAAGAACAAAAGAATGTGACAAGAAAAAAATCCTTCGAAAAAAAGAGAAAAAAATAATTGAAGCCTTCTTGATATGGTGAGAATTACTTGTGAAATAATTGTTGAAGACAACTGAAAATAAAGAGAAGAAACTAATGAGTGATCAAGTCTAAAATTGCAAAGCGCTTAGGGAAGTGTAAATCACTATTATATATAGTATTTCTACTTGTTCCCTAGCCTATATTACAACCCATCAAAGTCCTATATGAATATATTCTGCATGCTTAGTGGAGATGTAAATAATGAGCAAACATATAGTTCTTTGTTGATACATGTGAATTTTATTTGTGAGTGCGAGAGTCCTTCTTTGATGCATCCTAATTTATATTCAATCTTTTGAATTGCGTGTGTGAAATATTTCTTTTTGTGAGAGCCCTTTTTTCATGATAGATAAGTGATTTTATTAGCTTTCTTTATTGAGAGTAGGCGAGCAAACTTAAATTTGACTAGTTCAAAGTTGTTTCTTGAGGTTAAGAGGTTAGAGGTTTGTTGTTTATTTTTTATATCATGCACAATGATTTAGAAGTGTACATGATGTTTTGAAATATGTCTATGGCCTAATTGTTTCTATCAACTAAAGTGATGACATTTTAAATATGATTTCTTTGAGATGAGCTTTAATGTTTGCTCGAGGAAGAACAAAAACATAAGTGTGGGGTGTCGATGTGAGGTCAAAACTATATATATTTTTTATCATTATTTAACTCAGATTTTTTATTTGTATTTGTCCTTTTCGAGCATGAATTTTATGGATTGTGCTAAATAGCGTATTTTATTTGCAGGAGCAAATTGGTGCAAAGATGAAAAAATTTGGAGCTAAAACAAATTAAAGATAGAAGGTTGAAGAAGGAAATCAAGTAGACAACTTAGTGGATTAACTTTAATATAATAATAATATTCTATATAAGCAGTCGTGCATAACTGAAAGTACGAGAATATTGAAGGAAAGGCCACATGTCAAGCTCCACACACACACACAAATTGATTCTATTACGACTACTGACTACAATAAATATGATATATAGCTACGAAATTATTAGCTACGACATCATATTCGTCACTAATTGTTCGCTTTTAGTGACAAAATATAATTTTCGTGCTTAAATATATGAGACGCATACTTTTAGTATCGAAACATAAAAATTCGTGATAAAATTTTGTCCACTAGTGTTTCCCACCAAAAAATTAATTGTGGCCGCCATTTGTTATGTAGTGTTAGTCAAAAATTTAAAATTATCGGTGACACATTATTTCTTCACCAATAATGTATCTAATTCATGACAAATTATTTTTTGTCTTCAAATTTGTTAATTTTTGGACACAGAGATTATTTTTATCTAAAAACATATGTTAATACAATATCGACAAATTAGAGTTCGTAGTTAAATATTATAAATTTTAGCTATAAAAATTTAGATTTAATTATGACATTTATTTTCGTCACTAATAATATAAATAATTGGTGGAAAAATTTTTATTGTCTCTAAATAATCAGCGATTTAGCGACAAAAAAAATTGTCACAAAATATGTAAGGTGTTAAATAACGATGACTTAAAATTTGTATCGAATAATTCAACTATTTGCTACAAAAAAATTCATATCTAAATACAATTTTCTTGGCCAACAACTTATAAAAGGAATAATACAATTGCTTCATAAGAAATAGACAGAGTCCATTCGTTAATTGACGAGGAAAAATATTGAAGCCAACAAATTCGGACGATTTTGTAAAACTGAAAAAGTTCAATACATCATTTTTTTTTAAATTACACAATTATTAAATGCATCATTTGAATAATATAATTCAAGTTATAAGTATAGTGAGTGGGGTACAGTTTTACCACTAGATTACTAATATTTGTTGGTTCAGACTTTACTTTTTTATTTGATCCACTTTCTTTGATAAAGACGATAAAAGAAAATAATTTTTCAAGTCTTTGTGCCATTTTTTATGTGTGTCTATTGATTTGTGATTGATAAACTGCATAGACTTAGTCGATCTATTTGCTTTTATCTATAAATATGTACATATATAATTGTAATTCCACATACCTGTAGAACAACTATACAAAGATAACATCGACTTACAAACTTAGACTTTTCCAAGTTGCGAATTATTTCATGAATTTATATTAACTTTTTCCAACAGTGTGAAAAATAGAAGTTAAAAATAAAAGAAATGAACCAACTAGGACTTCAAATATATTATGAAGAAGTATTATAGTAATGAGTATCAATGTTTTTCTCAAAAAAATTGATTTACTGATCAAATTTAACCGATTATTTAATTTTTTAAAATAAAATCAAAAGTTTAATTTCATATAAATTAATAATTGTACAAAATAATTTTTAAAATTTTAAAATAAATATAAAATTATAGAATCGTACTACACATATTTAAAGATATTTTAAAAAGATATATAATTTAATTAAAAGATAATCTTCCATTGAATGAATTGTGGGTAGTAAATTTCATGCATTTGTTAATGAATATAAATAATCATATAATATATTATTTCTATAAAAGTTTTAATTTAAAAGAAGTGAATGAAGTAAAAATAAAATAAAAATGAGAGACAAGAGAGAATTGGTCAAATGGTAAACACTCTTCACTTTCAACCTCAAGGTTTTGAGTTCGATTCCCCAAGAAAGCATAATGTGCGAGCTCTTGGCCAGGGGTTAAAGAAATTGAGATGGGAGATACAAATACATGTATATCATATGAAAATTAACTATTTTTATAATGATAATATATCCCTAGTTAAGAACAAAATATTTTTTTGTATTTAAAATATAGTTATAAGTGACGTATTAGATTTTTTTCAACTATGGAACACATATAACTTTAGAGATAATTGATTTCGTCACTGATTGAAGTAAAGTAATTAGAGACAATATTAAAGATACATATACATGTATATTATATGAAAATTAACCATTTTTATAATGATAAATATATCCCTAGTTAAGAGCAAAATAATTTTTGTATATAAAATATAGAAAAAACTGAAGATTTTGATTTTGTTCAACTGCAAAACACATATAACTTTAGAGACAATTGATTCCGTCACTGATTGAAGTAAACTAAATAGGGACGATATTAGTTTGTCAGTTCTAATAACTTTTTTAGTGACAAAGCATACTATTAACTACGAAAAAAATACTTTTTCTGAAAAATTAATTTGTCACAAATGTTTAAGCATTTAGGGACATTTTTTCTTTTTGTAGTTAAAATAATACTTTTAGTGACGAAGCACTAAATTGTCTTGTATACTTTTAGAGACACACATTTAGTGACTATTGAGTGACAAATTAATTTTTGACTGACTTGATTTTTAGTGACAAAATATGATTTATGAATGACGAAATAATTTATACTTGATAATCAAATTTGTTGTAGTGACGCGTACAACTTAGAGATTCAATTCTTTTTTGGTTTTGACTTCCCAATTTGTTTTGGATTTAGTTATTTTACTTAGGGTTTTCTACCTCTAAAAATAGTCCATAGAAATAATTATGAGGGGACATCAATCATAGGGCATCAAATACAAAGTCGTCAATACTTTTTTGAGTTCTTTTCTTCTTCTCTTCTTCTTCTTCTTCTTCTTCTTCTTCTTCTTCTTCTTCTTCTTCTTCTTCTTCTTCTTCTTCTTCTTCTTCTTCTTTCTTAGACATTAGTAGCTAAAGATCTTTTTTTTGGGGCTGAGGCTATGCGTAATTGTTGAACATCATTGTTTTGAATTAATATTGGTTATTACTTTAAATTACTTATGTGTTGAACATCGATTATTTTGAATTAATGTTGATTATCACTTTAAATTACTTTTGTATTTTTGTTTTAATATTTTATGCTTTATTACCATAGAGATAATTATATTGCCTATTCTTGGACTCGGGAGCCGAAAAGGTGAATAGACCAAAGGATACAAAAACTTTGTTCTTTCATTCAATTGATTAGATTTGTGTATAAGAGTGACGTCCAGACAATCAACTAGATTGGTAACAAAATATGATGAAATATAAATGCTCACCAATTAAGATTGTTTATCTTCGCTCAATGATTTTGTTGGACAACTATTTGGATTGCGAGATTAGAGTTTGGAAGATCATGATCATAAAATCAATTTTGTAAATCAGTAATTTGATAACCGTAGTTAATTCATGCATGAGATATGATACATGAAACCCTTTGCATGCCGCAGCCTTGGAATTTTCCAACCATTATAATTAGTCTTATTACTCAATTCCTGCTTTCTTCTATTTACAAATAAAAATCAAACACTTTTGGTATTTTTAAATAAATAATTAGGCTAGTATGATTTAGTATAAAGTTAATCCACCAGTCCTTTGGGTTCGATAATCCAATTATTTTAAGAGCCACTATATTACTTGGGCGACCACGTACACTTATGTTTGCAATTGGGAGCAACACTCATTGATTAGGATGAATGCAGTCTGTCATGACTAACTGTATCATAATAGAATTACCAAATAATTCAACAAGAAAGTCAAACCTCGACACACTGGTAGAATTGGTAGTGAAAATGATACTTCCTCACCAAGAAGAAGCAATAGGAAAATTTTCACCAAACATGCGGGGTCTCTATATGATTGAAAGAGTACTATTAGAAGGAATAATAATCTTAGCATAAACATATGCTAGGGTGAGAATAACGCTAATCATTTCAGAGTGATCATGAAGTTTATTTTTTTTACTTAAGCATTTTTTTAATGTTACAAAACCACTTCTCGACCTGAATTCCATTGGTGGGGTATGTAGGCAACCAACATTAGAGTTGTCTCCCTTACAAAACCCCAAAACATTATTTCCATATATTTAAAACTATGCTAAGATACGTAAGCAATGCTTGGCGGACTCAGCCTCTTCATATGTATTGTATTGAAGTTTGTCCTAACGTGATTCTATTTGGACAAGTAAGGAGCCTGAATCAGTCTTGATTATTACATTATTTTAATTTCTCATTGTACTCAAACTACTAACGACCTAATTCTACTTTAATATATAGGCAGTCCGAGTCAGGCCGGATCATTGCACCACATACTTTTATCCATTTAATTCTTTTCTTATAACTAAAATACGTCCTGACCTGATTCTATTTGGATGCATAGGGAGCCTGAGTCAAATTTGGTCATTTCATTGCATAATGATTTCTAAAAATGATGCATGCTCATGAAAACTAGTGTTATGCAAGAAGTTGAAACTTAGTTAAATAACTTCCTAATATTGTGATGTGTTTGGTGTGAATAACCATTTTTCTTCGTGAGAAAGGAAGTATGAGCATTCTTTGGTTAGAAATTGAGAATTTCTCCTTAAATGAATTGACCATCGTGAAATGCTTGCATATAAGCTTTATGATGGGATGTGAGTAAGTTAAGGAGAAAGTAGTTCCTCCTTGAACATAACTAAACATGGTGATATCATGTATGTCCTTGATGGTATTATCTAAAGACCTGAGAGTGCCCCCTGGGCGTCACACGATGTACTTGACCTCTAGGAGGTGTTATATAAGTCTCTTAGCATTCATTTATCACATTGGTTTGAAAAGTAGTGCAGAATTAAAACTTTTCACAATAAAGTCAATAAGGAAACTCTTTTAAAAAAAGTAAGAAGAACTAAGTCTCATCACAAGCCATCTTAGCCACATCTTATTCTCATAAGGTCATAGCCCTTATATTGAAAAAAATACACTAGTATTTATACAAAGTCTTTAACGAAAGGAAACTAGAAATAACATCCATGTCCTCGAATATATGAGGACATATGAAGAGTCTTGAGAGAACAATCTTCTTCCGAAGCTTCTTTTAGAAATAGAGAAGAATATGGAGTTAGTACAATTAAGCACTAAGTATGACAATCATGCAAAAACATTCTTTAAAGAGGACATTTTAGTTAAAATATGCTTTTCATGCTATCTTGATAAAACATCATGAACGAAGTATAAAGACATCATACAAGTCAATCATTAACATACAAGGTAATACTCTCATAATTCTAAACATATAACCATATTCATTAAGTAACCCATTAACCTTTTAGACCCTATTACCAAAGTTATCCGAAGACCTACCTAGGTAAGACACGAAGAGACTGCCCATACAACCTCTTCCATACACATCTAAGTGTTCCTTAAGACTATTTAAGATAAGGATATTTCCTTTCCATTACAACTCAACAAGTCAACATTCATTACTAGAGATAATAGAGGAAACATTCATGCATTTAAGAACTTAACATAAAGACCATTCCCTAGGATAACTCAAAGTTACACTAGTGCAATGTGAAAATAACATTCCATTCTACTACCCACTTAGTACTCCTTTGGAACCACCCTAGATTAGGCACATCACATTCAACAATTCACATAACCTTCATTTAAGTTAGACATAAGACCAACATGCTTCATCAACATTACACATAAAGTAAACTTACTTCATTAACATCATATAGAAACCCATTCATTCATTAACATTAAAAGGACACACCAAGACTTTCCCAAATGCCTACTTGTGCAATGCATAGATGGCGTTCGATCCTTCCACATATCCTAAGTAGTACACCTTTAGGAAGACCTAGTTTATTACATTATTTTTAGGGGTGTTATGACCTAAAGTACCCCTAGGCGTAACCGTCATTGTCGTCCTCTACGAGGACTAAGACAAGCCTTTACCGTTCGTCATAGCAAATTATAGAAAAAATATAACTTTTCAATATAACGAAGTATACTTAGACTTCTCGCATATAACACATGGGGTTTACATAGACCCATCACTTATGAAGCTTGCATAGGCTTCTCACTTAACATTTAACAACAACACAATCTAATAGTTCGTCTCACATTTAACCATCTGAAGAATGAAGCTCAATAGTTTGGGCATAGCCCTTATTCTTTTACAATATGCCTATATAGGCTACAATGAAGTCTCAACATGAGGATGAAATATTTGTCTCAAAACATATACAAAAGTAATGAGGCTCAATGTGTGTCTCTATCCTCGAAAATCACGAGGACTCAACAATTGACTTAGTAAAGAGCCAAGTCTTCTTCTTCAATGACCACGAATCTCCTCAATGGCCCAAACCTAAAATATTTGGGAAAAAAGGGTCCCTATGCACAAAAATAATTAATGCATGAGAAAAGGAACAATTTAGTCAAAGCCATGCACAATGTCCAAGAATTCAATATACACATACAAGGAAGCTTATAATCATATCAACATGTAAGTAACTCAAGCAACACTTGAACAATGTCAAGAATAGATCACCATAACCCTATCCAAAGATAAGTATCACATTAAGCAACCATTCATACACTTAACACATTCTCATCTATAACATGCTTCATATATCAATAGTACTCATAACTTATAAACAAAATCATAATCATAATAATAAATGAACACTACTAGAATCATCCCTTAGGATCCCACATGTCCAACGGGTAAAAGAAGTTCCATACCCTCCCTCACACTATGTATTAACCTTCAAGACAACCCTAATAAGAGTTCACATACATACTTGTTCATTACTTTTACATTAGGGAAAGAAGTGCAATAACCGACATGAGACCATGGGTGAGGTAAATGGAATCCAGTGTTCTAATCCCACATCAAAAAGAGAGGGTTAGCACTTGCCTATGGTGTAACCATTCGTACTTAGCTATATAGGTGGATCCACTAAGGGACAGTCCTATGTGGGAACATAGTTAAGGATCAAAGAGATTTTCTAGAATCCTTGACTTACTAACGCGGATGTTTCCATATCATGAGACAATACATAAGTAGGGAATCCGAACTTACTAACGTGAGGAAACCCATGTGGGAGGCCAGACTTACTAACGTGAGACCTCCATCTCATTTACATGCCTTTTCGGTGCTAAGCAATTATTCCCTTTAGTGATCATATTATATCATCATACAAGATCACATTAATCTCTTCTAGACCCCTATGTAAACGTCTTACCATACTACCTCATAGGTCATCATAAGTGAGAACAATCCTTTCACTTTAGAAATCACCTCCTAAGTGAGTAAATCTTTCACTTAACACTTTACTATATTCATGAGAAACTACTTTCAATCATATAATAATCATACCATAACATACTTGCATAGTTCATAACCAATTCAATAGTCTAGGGTTAAGGATGAGGAATACTTAGCATCAACATCACAACCACACATTAGACCTAGAAGCATTGCTATCTAAGTAACTCATAATTCATAATTGAATCCAAGAAGAACCAATCAACATACCTCATTGATCATCCAAGAACCTTCATACTTCCATTACCAAGAATACATAACCAATTACATAAACAAGGTAAATTCAAGAAGCAATTGCATAATTAATAAATGTAGTCAATCTTCTAGTTCATCATCATCACAATTCACCCTAATAATTCACCTTTTCATGAAATTGGGGAAAGACATGGGTATAGGTAAATATCATAGGAAATCATCAATTAACCATCAATATAATACTTAAACAACATAAATTCATCACAATTGATTCATAATTTCATTTTCAAAGAAGACCCATGAGTAGAAGAAAAACCTAGATTTGGGGAATTTAGAAATCATCTTTTGGAGGGACCTCTTGGGTAAAGGAATCCCAAATGTGAAAGAAACAATACCTAAGAGATGATAAAACCACGAAATAAGGTTGGAAACTTGAAGGCTTGATCTTCTTCTTGGAGCTCTATTGGTCTTCAATGGAGGTTTGAAAGAAGAGAGAATTTGGGAGAGAGGAGAGTGATTTTTGATTTAAACTTTTGAGACTTGATTTGGGTATTAAAATTGACCTAAAACTGACCCTAAGACCTTATATATTCACCCATTAAATTACCCAAAATATCCCTCACTTAAATGGATCTTTTTGTGAAGTCAAAATGTCAAAGTTACGACTTTTACGAATCTGGGAAGTGGTTGCGCGTCGCGGTTTTTTTTTCATGATTTATTTTTGAAATCCAGGTTGAGGCAGTGAGTGTAGGCCCCACATTGCGAGGCCAAGTTGAAATCTCCCCGTGATGGCTTTGCGTCGCGCAGCAGCCACCAAGATCCTGCTGCACGCAAGCTGCTTTGGCAGCCTGCTCGCCTATGTTCGGGTCCTTCTCAAGGACCCTTTCGGTGGTCCTTGGGATGTCTTGACTGTACTTTTTGACCATCTATACTATATTTTACCTATATAAAGTAGTTTTACAAGGTTTGGACTTCATAGGACCCTCTTAAACCTTCACCAAACATAGGGACATCAACTAGTTGAATTTCGCTAGTTTTCGGACGTTAAGGCCTTTCTTTAATGCTATCGATTCTATACTTTTAAAACAAGTTATTTATACTTATTTAGGTCTAAAATAATCATTACTCAACATATAAGTCTCTAGTATAGGTCATGAAATTTCCGAAGTATGTCATGGGGGCAAGCTTTAACCGACATAGATCATGAGATCTCAATATGGAATCTCGGTATTAAACCCTACCGGATGAGGGATCTGCACTTTCCTATGGTAGGGTCATTGTTTTAGACTATATGTGGAATACCGCTTGCTAGTCCTATGCGGGCGCATAGTTAAGAAAAAAGGAGATTGCTTCTAGATACTACACTTCTACTAATGGAGAGTACACATCTCAAGAGGTTATTACTAAGTACCCGACCTCTACTCACGGGAGAGTACTCCCCTCTATCATATCGTCTCGGTGCTAAGCATTAATTCTCACATATTATTAGACTTTCATTACATTCATTAGCTATAGGTTAATGGATTGCTACTAAGTACTCTACCTCTACTCACTGAAAGAATACTCACCCCAACCTATCATTCATTCATTGGAAAACTCTTAGGAATATTTAGGTTGTTACTAGACAGTACACCTCCACTCATGGAGAGTGTCCACCTCAAAGTCCCCCATTAATTCTTTAGAGTTCTATTGAGAAAACCTTTCAATAGACCCACATTCATTGCATTTCCATTAGCTTCATTCATTTATTCATTCATTATGTGTATAAATGAGAAAGAATTTCACATAACAATCGTCATTCATAACATTTTTTTCTAAACATGATTATACTACATTCATCATTATCCACACACAACCATACTTCACATTCACAATAAACTCCAATAATCACACTATCTTCAAGAATCGCATGTATATCTTCAAAATACAACTCTATACATAAGCATCATGGAATTACTTTACTTAACATCCAATGTATTCAAGGACATAACCACAATACATATACATATTCATATACATTATCTAAACACCACCACTATAAGTGGACCATACCACACTAGAGCAATTCAATAAGAATTAGAACAATTTAGGTCAACTTTCCCTTCATCCAAGCCATGATCACCCTTTCTCATTTCTCCAGCAATTCATCATAATTAGGCATTGATAGCAACAAATATCTGCAATACAACACAATATAAATACAATTCTAAACAATATCCAATCACATTCATCAAACCCACTTTGTAAGCCAATTTAGGAGATTTGGACAAAACATGGGTTCTTCAAGGAATTCTATTAAAAATTCATCTTGAAATCTGTGATTCAACATTAATACATTAATAATATGATCACAATTCTAACAATATCCAATCACATTCATCAAACCCACTTTTTAGGACAATTTAGGAGATTTGGACAAAACATGGGTTCTTCAAGGAATTCCATTAAAAAATCCATCTTAAAATCTTTGATTCAACATTAATACATCAATATAATGACTTAGAAAATATTTAAAAAGAGAACCCATGCATAGAATAGAAATTGGGAAAACTGATCATTAATTCACTTTTGAAAACCATTGAATTGGAATCCTTGAATGAGAGCTTATTCAAGAATAAAGGATCACTGATATACTGTGGTTTCACGGTATAATTAATACTTTTTCCTTAAGTTTAGTGTGTCCGAAAGCCTTTTTGTGCTAATTTTGATATAAGTTTCTCTTTGTTTTGCAGGAAATCTGTCCAAAGCTGAATGCGGAGATTTTGAGCGAAAAAATGCAGAAGAGACCACCTACGGAGCTTATGACGGTCCGTCGTGCCTGTGACGGTCCGTAGGTGGTAGCGTAGTGCAGCTGCTGAAGGAAGATGGGGAAGTCTGACCAAGTGTGGGATTACGAAGCTTGTGACGGTCCGTCATGGATATGACGGTCCGTCCTGCAGGTTCGTCGTGAAGATCAGAGAAGTGATCCCAGTACCCAGATTCCAAGAGTTGAAGTATTTTGAAACAAAGACCCTCGATGGACTGTTGTGCCTATGACGGTCCGTCATACGTGCCGTTGAGGGGAATGAAGAAGAGCAGCAGAAGAAATTGCTAAGTATAAGACGACGGAGTCCATGACGGTCCGTCGCGACCACGACGGTCCGTCGTGAGGTCCGTCGACCCAGCCGCGTTTTGGCAGATTTCCAGTAATTAGAATCCTTGTTTAATTAGGTTTTTTATTTTTTATAAATAGTTCGAAAAACCTCGTTTTTGAGGTTAGACTCTGCTAGATTAGACAACATATTATTAGACTTTGTGTATTAGTGTTTGATTTTTGTGTATTAGTGTTTGATTTTTGGAGATTCTTACAAGTGAATTTTGGTGATTAATCAAGCAAACTTTTGGACTTTATTCTTTCTCATTGAAGTAAGTGCATGAATTCCTATTTAATATATTTGAATATTGTGTTTATGGCTATGAGTAACTAAACTCCATAACTAGGGTTGTGGGAACCATAGGCAAATAATGAGATAAACCCTAGCTAAAATAACAATTCTATAATAGTGTCTTGCATGTATTAATAATTCTTTCGCTTAGAAGTCTTTTTAACGGATGATCAACATTAGAACTCGCCTTAATGCTACTTGCCGGACCAAGGAGGTAGATAATAGGAAAAGAATTATTAACATAGATTTAGTGTATACTATCTAATAGGCTAGTATTGATTGGTACGAGGTAATAACTTAGTCAAATATCGAATATGATGCTTAATATGAGGTAAAGATAAGGGTTAGGAAAGCAACACACGTAGCCGGACCAAGGTGCGGAGTGAGATTTTCTAGATGCCGGACCAAGGATTTAGAAATACATAACTTATCACTTTGCATGCAAGATACTAGGAAAGAATTGTTATAGTTAGAATTATCAAGTTATGAACCTGTGGGGAACACGTAAACCCTAGTTACTTTGATTAATTGATTAAAACCCAAAATTACAAGCTGTTAAGTGTCTCTTTCAAGTTCGTTAGTTATTTTTACTTATTAGGAAATACAAACCCCCTTTTTTATGTTTTTACTTTCTAAGGAAGTCGTCAACCGAACAATAGTGATAACAAGTTGAAGTTAAGTCTAGACTATTTTCCTCGTGGGAACGATCCCAACCTCACTAGTTGGGTTATTTACTTGACGCGACCGCTTTACTTCTCATTTGAGAAGTAAGTTTGAGCGTATCAAATTTTGGCGCCGCTGCGGGGGAATTTAGCTTTTAGATTAACTTGAACTTATTACTATAGTTTAGTTGATATTTTCTTGATTTTACTTTGTTTTATTGTTTTTGATTTCCTTTCAGAACTATCCTCCTTGTATGCCAAATACACGGAGAGGAAGAGAACCCTTGTTTCCCTACGATCACGAGCTAGAGCGTACACTGCACAATATGAATCAAAACTTGGGAATAAATAATGAGGATCCAAACCAGAACATCCCAAATCCAGTGGATGTTCATGGTCAGATGTTACCCGACGTTCCGGGTGAACATCAACAGAGGGGACAAAATCCCTTTCCACGGCCTCAAGCATACTACAGAGGGTATGATAACATAGCAGACTCGGATGGGCCACTTGTCTTGCCCCCTCTACCCACAGGCCACACTTTTGTGGTAACTAGTAGCCTGATGCAAATGCTCACTGCCAGAGGTTTGTTTTCAGGGCTACCTTTTGAGGATCCACATGCCCATATAGCTAAGGTAAGGGCAGTGTGTAAAAGTTATGTGGGGAGGCCTGATTTGGATCTAGATGTAATAGGTCTCTGAGTGTTTCCTCTCTCACTGACGGGAGAGGCTGCTATGTGGTTCATTGAGCTCCCATACAACTCCATCTTCACTTGGAACCAACTACGGGATGTCTTCTTAGCATGCTACTATCCGGTCTCCAAGAAATTAAACCACAAAGACAGGGTGAACAACTTTGTGGCACTACCAGGAGAGTCAGTTAGTAGTTCTTGGGATAGATTCACCTTATTCTTGAGAAGTGTTCCAAATCACCATATTGATGATGAGTCACTAAAGGAATACTTCTATCGGGGACAGGATGATAACAATAAAGCGGTGTTGGACACTATAGCAGGTGGATCTTATGGAGAATGACCTTATGCCGAGATTGCTGAGAAATTAGAGAAAATCTCCCGTAACAACAAAGCTTGGAGTACTAGGAAGTCCGATACAGGGAGAAAAACCTTCGCAGTGCAGTCCACTCACAACCCAGCCACAGATGATATTCGTGAAGAAATGGCTCAGATGAGAACTGAGCTTGGGTTGGTACTAAAACATGTCACTGGGGGTGCAGAAAAGATTAATGTAGTCAACTACTTGGCTAAACCACCACCTCCAAACGATGAGTGTTATTATGCGGAGGACACTTATGCAGTAAATAAGCAGATGGGGGGTTTCCGACCAAGCGCCCAAGGCGCAAATCAGGATAATTGGCGCCAAGGTCAAGGGAACCAAGGTCGGAACTATGGTAATTACAACCGTGAGGGTCATTATGTCCGAGACGATAACTGCGAGAACAACTTCAACAGGGGTAACTACAGTAACAGAAATGATAGGAATGGGCCCTATATCCCTCCCCAAAATCGTGAAGTTACTCCTAGGGATGGTGGAGATAGTATGGCGCGAGTTGAGGATATGTTGCACAAAATGATGAGGAGATTCGATGCTAGTGATGAGAACATCAAAGAGTTAAGGGGTGACTTAGCTAGTATTGGCCAAAAAGTTGATACACATGCAATTTCGATTAAGCAGATTGAATTGCAAATGGCCCAATTATCTGCGACAGTAAACACACGGCAACCGAGCACTCTTCCTAGCAACACTGTCCAAAATCCAAAGAATGATGCACACTGTATGACAATCACTACTCGGGGTGGTAAGCAAACCATTGACCCACCTATGCCATTTGCTGAGGAAAATGTGAGAAAGAATAATGATAATGTGGAGAAGGGTACTGGTGAAGCAGAGGAAAGTAATGGAAAAGATGCAGAAGTACCTATGAAGGTAATCCCCATGACTAGGCCACCACCACCTTTCCCTCAGAGATTCGTGAAAAAGACCGAGGATGGTAAATACCAGTGCTTCATAACAATGTTGAAGCATCTTTCTATCAATGTCCCTTTGGTAGAAGCTTTAGAACAAATGCCCGGTTACGCCAAGTTTATGAAAGATCTGGTCACAAAGAAAAGATCGGTTACTTTTGAGGATGATGATAGAATGCAGCATTGTAGTGCTATTGCTACAAGATCTCTGGTCCAAAAGAAAGAAGATCTGGGTGCATTCACTATACCTTGTACAGTTGGGTCATTACATTTTGCGAAAGCATTATGTGATCTGTTTTCAAGCATAAATCTCATGCCCCTCTCAATTTACAAGAAGTTGGGTTTGGGGGATCCAAAACCCACTGCGATGCGGCTACTGATGGCTGATCGGACAGTGAAACGACCAATAGGGATACTCCATGATGTGCTAGTAAAAGTGGAGTCATTCATCTTTCCGGCTGATTTTGTTATTCTTGATTGTGAGGTCGATTTTGAAGTGCCTATCATTCTGGGAGGCCATTCCTTGCTACAGGTAGAGCCTTAATTGATATGGAGAAGGGACAGATGACATTTTGGTTGAATAATGAAGAAGCAACCTTCAACATTTGTAGGACCATGAGGCAGAGTGGTGAGCTCCAATCGGTATCTGCCATATCCCACAAGGAAAAGATGAAGAAGGGGAATGAACAAAAAACTGCAAAACAAGAGTTTATTGTTGGAGACTTGGCGCTTGTAGACAGTTCTGGGTCACCTTGTCTTCCGGGCAAGTTCAAGTCCAAATGGGCTGGCCCTAACTTGATTACCCAAGTATTACCTCATGGAGCAGTTGAGTTAAAAGCCAAGGAGGGAGTGCGGTTTAAGAGGGATAGAGATAGAATGAAACTCTATTTTGGGCATATAGCATCGGGGAATGAAGCGATAGAGACATACCATCTTGATGAAGTCTGAGTAATCAAGGGTCCCCAGTCGTGCCGCGACATTAAATCAGGCGCTTGTTGGGAGGCAACCCAATACTTATCGTCTTTTTAGTAATGGTAGCATTTTTCTATTAATGGTTTTAAATTTGCAGGCACATCACCAGGAAATTCTGCAGAAAACTACTCCGCAGCAGCCACTGACGGATACATCAACAGACCGTTGCGCATACGACGGACCGTCATATGCATCCGTCGTCCAGGTACGTTTTTCTGCTACATTGAAATTAGGGCACACACGACGGAACCTACGACGGGTCGTCACATCTGCAACGGACCGTCGTCGGGGAACCGTCGCGTGATTAATGAATTATACCCGACCCGACCCGGCTGAAAGTGAGTGTTAGGGTGATGTCTGAGTAGCCCAACTCACTATCCTCTTTTGGGGTTTTCTTGCCTGTGTTCTTTTTCCCCTAAAGACTGATTACTTTTTCTGTTGAACCGGCACGTTACTTTTTTTTACATAGTTTAACTCTGAAGCATGATGGCTAAAATGATATCCTGATAAAACTAGAAAATGTTGCATGACTAGGCGTAGTAACTGATAATTGTGTGGCTCTAAACATGAAATAGAGTTACACCATTGCATTACCCTAAATCTTCAAGTCGAACTAGGTGTCTGATAATCTGGTATAGTGATGAGATGTCAAGTGAGTGTGAGGAAATTTGAATAGTCCACTATTGGTACTGAGCTAGAACTTTCCAGGTTAGTCCTGCTAAAAGTAAGTTGTAACAGACAATTAGGAAAGGATCATAGGCCCTTATTCAAAATAGCCCATTTCTAGCCTAAATAAAAGAAACCAAATGAAAGTTATCCTTCTTTGATCCAAATAATTTGAGCTTAAAATTAGACCTTTCTTTTTCACCCCAACTGATCTTTTCTGGGAACAATATGTTGGCCCTGGTCCCTCCTTGGACATGTGCACCTCAGCTTATGCCAAAAGCATAAGTTGAGGGTGGCTAACGCATAAACAACCTTCGTTATGGCCCTGACCCAACTTTGGGTATTGTGTACCTTGACTCATGGCAAAGCCATGAGTTGAGGGTGGCTGTTTTGAGGAATGCTCTTGAAAGTGGGGTTGAAAGAACAAAGAGAGAGAAAGAACAAAAGCAAAGTGACTCAAGAACTCGTTGAAAGAAAAGTATAAAAAAAAGGAAAAGAGTCACTTACACAAATGAAGAAAGAAGGGAAAATAGCAAGGTGAAAGAATGGGAGAAACTGGGCGAGATAAATTGATAGAAAGTGGAAGGTTTAGCCGATATGTCAAGGAGGGCAAAAAGTCACTAAAGTATACCTAAATATACCCTACCTGACTCTGAGCCTATGTTACAAGCTAAGAAAGTCCTATCGTGATCCTAAGGGTTGTATAGCGAACTTACGGCAGTGAAAATAAGGGCAAGCTTATGGCAATAGGTATGAATGAGTGTGACTTTGTTCTGAGAGCGAGTGTTGAAAAGTAATCCTTATACTCAAACTGAAATCATTGTGTGAAAAATGAGGATTTTGTTTTGAAGTGAGGACACAAGTTGCAATACCGGAATTGTTAGCACCTCGGTGAGAAATTGAAGAGGATAGGTGTTAGTGCATGGTGAGTCTGTGTCATGTTCGAATCCCACAAAATTCAAGCCTAATAGTGATAGAATGAATAGATTTGATGAGATTAATCGGGATTGATAGCCAAATTATTGCAAAGGATAAAACATGAATACTATTGTACAAAGATTGTGTAGTGAGCCATAGTGCGTCGCTTGAGGACAAACAACGAATTTAAGTTGAGGGTGTTGATATACCGTGGTTTCACGGTATAATTAATACTTTTTCCTTAAGTTTAGTGTGTCCGAAAGCCTTTTTGTGCTAATTTTGATATAAGTTTCTTTTTCTTTTGCAGGAAATCTGTCCAAAGCTGAATGCAGAGATTTTGAGCGAAAAAATGCAGAAGAGACCACCTACGGAGCTTATGATGGTCCGTCGTGCCTGTGACGGTCCATAGGTGGCAGTGTAGTGCAGCTGCTGAAGGAAGATGGGGAAGTCTGACCAAGTGTGGGATTACGAAGCTTGTGACGGTCCGTCATGGATATGACGGTCCGTCCTGCAGGTTCGTCGTGAAGATCAGAGAAGTGATCCCAGTACCCAGATTCCAAGAGTTGAAGTATTTTGAAACGAAGACCCGCGACGGACCGTTGTGACTATGACGGTCCGTCATACTTGCCGTTGAGGGGAATGAAGAAGAGCAGCAGAAGAAATTGCTTAGTATGGGACGACGGAGTCCATGACGGTCCGTCGCGAGGTCCGTCGACCCAGCCCTTTTAGCAAATTTCCAGTAATTAGAATCCTTGTTTAATTAGGTTTTTTATTTTTTATAAATAGTTCGAAAAACCTCGTTTTTGAGGTTAGACTCTGCTAAATTAGACATCATATTATTAGACTTTGTGTATTAGTGTTTGATTTTTGGAGATTCTTACAAGTGAATTTTGGTGATTAATCAAGCAAACTTTTGGACTTTATTCTTTCTCATTGAAGTAAGTGCATGAACTCCTATTTAATATATTTGAATATTGTGTTTATGGCTATTAGTAACTAAACTCCATAACTATGGTTGTGGGAACCATAGGCAAATAATGAGATAAACCCTAGCTAAAATAACAATTCTAGAATAGTGTCTTGCATGTATTAATAATTCTTTCGCTTAGAAGTCTTTTTAACGGATGATCAACGTTAGAACTCGCCTTAATGCTACTTGCCGGACCAAGGAGGTAGATAATAGGAAAAGAATTATTAACATAGATTTAGTGTATACTATCTAATAGGCTAGTATTGATTGGTACGAGGAAATAACTTAGTCAAATATCGAATATGATGCTTAATATGAGGTAAAGATAAGGGTTAGGAAAGCAACACACGTAGCCGGACCAAGGTGCGGAGTGAGATTTTCTAGATGCCGGACCAAGGATTTAGAAATACATAACTTATCACTTTGCATGCAAGATACTAGGAAAGAATTGTTATAGTTAGAATTATCAAGTTATGAACCTGTGGGGAACACGTAAACCCTAGTTACTTTGATTAATTGATTAAAACCCAAAATTACATGCTGTTAAGTGTCTCTTTCAAGTTCGTTAGTTATTTTTACTCATTAGGAAATACAAACCCCCCTTTTTATGTTTTTACTTTCTAAGGAAGTCGTCAACCGAACAATAGTAATAACAACTTGAAGTTAAGTCTAGACTATTTTCCTCGTGGGAGTGATCCCAACCTCACTAGTTGGGTTATTTACTTGACGCGACCGCTTTACTTCTCATTTGAGAAGTAAGTTTGAGCGTAACAATCACCATACCTTATAATAATAAGCCCACAAAATTTGGATTGAAAACTTATAGGATTGACTTTCTTGCTTGGAGCTTGAAAGTTTTTCAATGGAGGATTTAAATAGAGAGAGAATTTAGAAAGAAGGGAGAGCTTTTGATTTTTAATTTGAGGGTTTTGCTTTTTATTGATGAAGTGGGGTAAAACTGACTCAAAAATAATTTATAATAAATCCCCAAAGTACTCAAAACATCCCTACACTAGTTGGACCTTGTTAATTAAGTCTTACTTGACTTTTAAATGACTTGATCAAATTTGAGACGTGGCTGCGCGTCGGGAAGACACTTCCCAATCTTGTTTCTGAAAATTAATTTGAGGAAGAAAGGTTCCTGACAAGACCAAGGCACGGAGGAAACTTTTTTCGTTTAAGTGTTGGGCGCGCGACGCGATGCTACTTGGGCTTCAAAAAGATGTTGCCTGCATGCTGCCTTTGCAGCTTCTTGGCCAAAGCTTGGGTCCTCATCAAGGACCCCTAAGTTGGTCTTTGGGGAGTCGTGCCTTGAATTTTTGACCCTAAACTCAATTATTAATACACTAAGGTCACCTCCACTGATATTAGACTCCAAACGACACACCAAAACAAGGAAAATATACTAGAATATACTAGCACACAGAACACTAGTTTTTGGATGTCTTGGTCGTCCTTTGACGTCTAACTTCCGAAGTCTTTAAAATTGACTTCAAATACTAAATTTAATTATTTCAACAAGTTATTAAATCATAAAATCCACGTGAAGATCAAATTTATCCTATTTCATTTTGAGGGCGTTTCATATTATGTCTAAATGATTAGATTGTAGTTGGTCCACATTGCTCATGATTTGTGTACATTTTGGGTATGAGTTACTTGTTTTCCTTATGAGTTATAATGTTGATCATTCCTATGTTTTATTTGAAAATTATTTCATATTGGTCCTTTTGATGAGATGAGGGGTAAATATCATATCATGATTAGGAGAAGGTAGTTCCTCCTATGAACATGAGAAATGTTTATGTGTTTGATGCATTATGACTTGGTGAATGAAGTTTATACTTGCTTGTGTTGCGTTGAGTACATCATGGTATGAGGTTGGTGTTCCTTGTAATTTTGGTTCATTGAATATTATGTTGTATTAATGTTGTGTGTTGTAAGCTGCTAGTGGGTCATTGAGTCCTTGAAAGTGTTTTAAGTGTCATTCGAGGACAATGTTCCAAAGTGGGGGATATTGTTATGACCCTCAAAATGAAACACGATGAAATAGAAACTCATTTGAGTTGTAGGAGCTAATAAATTATTAATAATGTTGGAAATAACTTTTAATAGTTGGTTTAAAGAATATCGAGGTCAAACATCAAGGGACGACCAAGACGTTTGGAAACTAGTTTTTTGTGTGCTAGTGTGTTCTAGCATGTTTGCCTTGCTTTGCGTGTCCTTTGGAGTCTAATATTATTGGAGGTGACCCTAGTATCTAGATTCTCATTTTTATGGTCAAAATTTTCTAGTATGACTCTCTAAGTACCACCCTAGGGTCCTTGAGAAGGACTTAAACATTGGCCAAACAACTGTTAAGACAACCTTGACTAACAACCCCAATTCACGCCCTATCAATAAGTTGACCACACTTAGTCGTAGGAGATTAGCCCCCAAATTGAGAGGTCTTAGTCACCATTGACGTATGGCTAGGATGGGCCGTCAATCCATTGATGTTCCATCAATGGTGGTCATCAATTGGACTTCTAATTCTGCAAAGTTTTGCCCTCTTAAGGGGTGAATTAGTAAATTCACGCCACGTTCTAATTAAATTGTGGTCGGTTATTTCATTTATTTTAGGGAATTTTAAGTTAGTTAAAAAACTTAAACCTAGAATTATAATTCATTCTTCAAAATTAAACCCTTCCCTCCCAGTATAGATTCTCTCAAAACTCCATTGGAGGCCAAGCTCAAGATAAAGCTAGGAGATGGGTTTTAAACTTATTTCTTCTTCAAATTTCGTGGGTCTTCAATATATAAGGTATGGTAACTCTTGATCTGTCAAACTCCAAGAGTACACCCTAAAAGATATGGTATTCTCAGATTTTCAACATGGCGTACTTGACCTCTCGAAGGTCTTGTACAAATCCTTTGATATCGTTCATTGCATACATGTATGAAAACTAGTGGAGCAGTAAAACTTTTCACACGAATAATATTTCAAAATGTCTTTTTATATAAAACCATAAAAAATACTAATTCTTTACATAAGCCAATCTTAGACTCAAGAATACTTGGGACACGACCCATAAAATTGAAATAGAAACTCAGTCTATTACAATACTTGTTTAATAAAAGAGATCTAAAGATCGTTATGTCGTCGAATCAAGTGAGGACATACCCCAACTGTGCTTGAAAGTGTCCTAGTTTTCAAGCATTGATTCAAGATACCTCTCACCCACTATCCTCAGCTTTAGAAATAGACAAAGTATGGAATTAGTACAATGCATGTACTAAGCAAGGCATAAAGCATAGAACATGAGAAAAGGACATTTGTATAAAAAATGCTCTTTTACAGTAAAGAGTTCATGTAATGATATATAAAAGCACATATCTTACCAACTTCACATATAACTCACACATAATAAGATAGAATGAAGAATACATCATAACACATAACCATGAGACCCTCTTAACAAAGGTAATTCTAAGGTTCACTTGAGTGAGTTATGAAGGGACCGTCAATACAATCCTTTCACACACACCAAAGGGATCCTTTAGACTACCTAAGATAAGATTATTTCCATTTCATTAATCAAACTCACCATGTAGAATTACTCTAAGACTTACCTATGTAAGAAAAGAAGAGAACGTCCATACCCCTCTTCAATCCTACGTAAGCTATCTTCAAAGTTACTCTAGATACTTTCCTTTTCATTATATAACCTTCACTTAAGTCATAATGTTCAATTACTCATTTAAGAGACATTCAAAATGTAAGTACATTCACATAATGGTGTTGGAGAAGACTTAGGGACTCACATAATAACATCTTCAAAACCTTATTATGCAACATCTATATAACGTCCCATTCCACTACCTAAACTTCATAGAACTTATCCAACACTAGCATTTATCACACATGATGAGAATAGGAAATAAATGACATAGACCATGGTAGCTAAGCATGGAATCCAGAGTAAACCCTTATCCGATAAAGGGTGTGCTACTTGCCAATGGTAGAACTAGGTCACAACCCATGTAGGCACATGATTAAGGAATATGAAGGGCTTCTTTGTTCTCTAATGTTATCTTACTTAGGTCAACTCCCAAAGCCATAATCACTCGGTGCTAGCCTTTGTTCTCATAGAGTAATTCAATAAAGGAGCATATGAAAAGGTTCCATATCTTGTTCATAACCAAATCACATTACACCTTACCAAAGAGGTCCCCTAGGGTTACCTTTGAATTGTTAAGAGGACAGCTCAATGATTTTCCTAAGGATTATTTCATGCCGTTCCAACTAATCAACCCTCAGTCCACCATTCACTCGAAAAGGTACCATCACACCATTCAAGTTTGAGGATATCATAACTTTCTTTCTAAAAGGTTCCACATAAATGACGTTCTTTGCTGTATTCAAGATCATATTCAATTCATACATATACATTCATGACAAAAAGTGTTATAACCTACTAATTCAAGGATTTATATTCATGTTCTTCATGTATCAAGTAACGGACGTAGGTCTACCCAAACAAGACACACTTCATTATGATTTTACCACATGTACAATATTATTCATATAGCACATAGGGTCATATAAGTATAATTGTAAGTCACAGTACACACATCTATAGAATCATCAACATAAACCATCACAAGTCTCATATAAGTCATCAAGAAGCATCATACTTCAATATTAATCAGTATACATAAGGATTCCACCATAGCCTACTAGAGACACATATTATCAACTAGAAAAACTCATCATTTGACTTTACATATACACAATAGAAATAAAGACCTTAAAATCACTCACATAATCAAGTTATAACATAATATTATCATAGTTCATAAATTAACAACGATGAGACCACATTGTTTCACAATTCATAAAGTAATGCCGACGAGGCCACATAATTCACAAGTATAGCACGTAAGCACCACCACCATAAGTGGACCATACCAATCATCATCATAATTGAATACTTATACTAAAATTAATATATAGATAAGGGCATAATACCACTAATCCAATCTCACAACTTCAAACATAGCCAAATCATCCAACACAATACTCAAAGGTACTTACCAATGGCCATGATCACCAATTAAATCAATTATCACAATATACAATGAATCCAAATTAATTCAATATGAATTCATAAATTTAGGACAGCCTACGCATGAGTGTAACATAATTCTTTCGTAATTCAATAGCCCAAAGTAAACTACACAAGAATTCAATAGTATAGAGACATGAACAATTCACCATACCATAGTCAAAATATGGATTCATGATTTGCATGGGTCCATAGGAATTTCAGGTTAAAATAATCAAACTAACATCAATTCAATCATAATAAAATTTTTCAAAACGTTTTATGCAAGAACCCTTGGCTAGGTCACAAGTTAGAAGATCATCTTTTGAGAAAAGTCTTGGAAAACCACTTTAAAATTTTGCTCCTTGAAAAAAAGAGATTCAAGGATGAAAACCATACATTAATTGATGATAGACCACTAAAATTGAAAAGATTTGATGGAGAAATCAACCTTCAAGCTTCAATCTCCATTCAAGTTTCAATGGAGTTCTAGAAAGTTCTTTAGGGGTCTGGAGGTTTTTATTTTAAATAATGACTTGAATAGGGGTTCTAGAGTCATAAAGCTATTCAAAATACCTAAAATAACTTTAATAAATTATCCAAATAATTTTATTAAGGCTAGGTGAAAACCCCAAAATAGCGTTGGGCTGGTCGAGATCCTGCAGAAAATTTGTGGTCTCATCAACGACGATCCATCGATGCCCCGTAGCCCAACAAGCGGACCGTCCTGTTGGTCTGTGTTTAGGGTCAGTGTCACGACCCAAAACCGAGCCGCGACTGGCACCCACACTTACCCTCCTATGTGAGCGAACCAACCAATCTAAGCCCTAACATTTCAATACAATATCAACAGAAAGTAATGCGGAAGACTTAAACTCATTAACAAAAAGCCGTTCAATAACTTCTAAAATTCAACATCTATTATTCCCCAAAATCTGTAAGTCATCACCACAAGAACCTCTACGATCAAATTACTAAACTAAGATTATTCTAGGAAGCTAAAACAAGTAAAAGCTAGTCCATGCCGGAACTTCAAGGCATCAAGACATGAAGAAGAAGATCCAGTCCAAGCTAGAAGCATTAGCTCACTCTGAAGATCTGGTGTGACGAAGACTGGCTAGAATTGCGGTTGAGTTGAAGACGACGACATGTTTGCTGCACTCCAAATATAACAAAGAAAGAAACAAACAAGTAGGGGTCAGTACAAAACACGGGTACTGAGTAGATATCATCGGCCAACTCAAAATAGAAAACAGTATATATCAAGTAATATTACAAAATCAACTACAATACTCAACATGTAGCAACAACAAATACTATCATCATTAATAAATACCGCCAAGTTCACACATGAGGACTCAAGCCTCAATACCATACTCATTTGGGAATTAGGTTCATTAGATTGAGTATATCAGCATCTTTCAAGATTCATTATCTTTAATCCTCTTGTGTCGGTACGTGACACTCCGGTCCCTCATTATCTTTATTCCTCTTGTGTCGGTACGTGACACTCCGCTCCCCTACTACTATGTGTCGGAACGTGACACTCCGATCCCCTAATTCTACGTGTCGGTTCGTGACACCCGATCCCCTAAATCTACGTGTCGGTTCGTGACACCCGATCCCCTAAATCTACGTGTCGGTTCGTGACACCCGATCCCCTAAATCTACGTGTCGGTTCGTGACACCCGATCCCCTAAATCTACGTGTCGGTTCGTGACACCCGATCCCTTAATTCTATGTGTCAGAATGTGACACTCCGATCCCCAAATCTCATTCTATCAATTCATCAAGCCTTCTCTTGTACCAATGCATCATCATTCTCATTACTTTAGTTCATGAAGCCTTCTCTTATACCCAAGGCATCATCATCTCATTACTTTAGTTCATCAAGCCTTCTCTTATACCCAAGGCATCATCATTAACAAAGAGATTAGAGTTTTTCAAGATTTGGGATTCAATAGCTTCATCATGCTTATTTTATCACAATTATATAATCACATTCATGCAAGCATACAATTAAGCATATAGAAGGATTTACAATACTACCAATACATATCATTCGCTATTAAGAGTTTACTACGAATAGCATAAAAACCATAACCTACCTCCACCGAAGATTAGCGATCAAGCAAGCAATTTCCCAAGTTTTGTATCTCTCTTCCTCGTTCGATTCTCCCTCTCTCTCTTGTTCTTTCTATTTTTCTTATTCAAACCCTCTTTCTTTTACCCTAATTAGCATATAATTAAGTATAAAAGATGACAATAATAACCCACTAATTAATTCAAGGTTACCTCTTTTAACCCCCAAGTAATTGGACTTATTAATATTAACCCTCTAACTTTATAATTAAAGCAGGAATAGTAAAAAACGTCCCTTAAAACATTTAAAGAAATCCGACCCAGACTGGGATTACGCAGCCTGTGACGGCCCGTCGTGCCTGCGACGGTCCGTCCTGCTGCTCCGTCACAGAGTTCAGAGACTCAATTTTCTTCAAGAGTCTGTGACGGTCCGTCGTGCCCACGACGGTCCGTCCTGCCATTCCGTTACGAAGTTCAGAGAGTCGATTTCAGTACCCAATTTCAGAATTTCTAAGTGTTTTGAAATGAGACTCTGCGACAGTCCGTCGTGCCCATGACGGTCCGTCGTGGGGTCCGTCGTCTCAGCCAGTTTTCGAGAAATAAAATCTGCTGCTCAAAACGACTAAACAGGTCGTTACAATAGATACCAATTTACCCATCGTTCGTCCTCGAACGATCACAAGAAGAAAAGCAAGGGCGAGAAGGAGTACCTGAATCCTTAAACAGATGTGGGTATATTTCTTGCATATCGGCTTCCTTCTCCCAAGTGGCTTCTTCAACCGGCCGATTCTTCCATTGCACCTTGAGGGATGCAATCTCCCTTGACCTCAACTTGCGAACTTCTCTGTCTAAAATAGCAACAGGCTCCTCCTCATAAGACAAATTTTCATCTAGTAGGACTGAATCCCAACGAATGATGTAGTTTCCATCCCCATGGTATCTTTTCAACATAGACACATGAAATACCGGATGCACTCCGGACAGCCCTGGAGGCAAGGCTAACTCATAAGCCACCTCCCCTACTCGCTTAAGTACTTCAAGGGACCAATATACCTTGGGCTTAGTTTTCCTCTTTTACCAACCCATCACCCCTTTCATGGGCGAAACCTTCAACAAGACTTGTTCACCCTCCATGAACTCTAAGTCTCTAACCTTTCGATCTGCATATTCTATTTGCCTACTTTGCGTCGCTAAAAGCTTTTCTTGAATAGATTTCACTTTCTCTAAAGAATCCCTCGAAAGGTCCGTACCCCAAGGTCTAACCTCAAATGCATAAAACCACCCAATGGGAGACCTACATCTCCTCCCATACAATGCTTCGAATGGAGCCATATCAATGCTTGAGTGATAGCTATTGTTGTACGAAAATTCTGCTAGGGGTAAAAAGCTATCCCAATGGCCACCAAATTCTATCACACATGCACGAAGCATATCCTCCAACACTTGAATCGTTTGCTCAGACTGACCATCGGTCTGAGGATGAATGCAGTACTAAGGTCCAACCTAGTACCCAATTCCGCATGCAATGTTTTCCAAAACTTAGAAGTAAACTGCGTACCTCTATCTGATATGATGGAGAGTGGAACTGCATGCAATCGAACATCTCTGAGATGTAAAGTTTGGCTAACTTTTGTGCATTGTAAGTCACCTTGACCGGAATGAAATGTGCAGACTTAGTTAACCTATCAACAATCACCCAAATGGAGTCATACTTACCCATTGTCTTTGGAAGACCAACCACGAGTCCATTGAATTCTCTCCCATTTCCATTCGGAATGGGCATTCTCTGAAGTGTTCCTCCGGGCCTCTGGTGTTCATACTTCACTTGTTGACAGTTTGGACATTTGGCAATAAAATCAACAATGTCACGCTTCATTCTACTCCACCAAAAGTGTTGCTTTAGGTCACGATACATCTTTGTTGCACCCGGATGTATAGAATACCGCGAACTATGAGCCTCTATCAGAATAGTGTTGATCAATTCATCGACACGGGGTACACATACCCTTCCCTTAATCCTCAAAACACCTTCCTCATCGATTGTTGCTTCTTTAGCCTCCCCTTGCAACACTTAATCTCGGATCCGGATCAATTTCTCATCATTAAACTGCTTTCCCTTAATCTTGTCAAGGAAGGAAGATCTTGCCTCCACAAAAGCTAACAATCCTCCCTTCTCATTTACTTCTAACCTCATAAGGTCGTTAGCCAGAATCTAAACCTCTCTAGCCAATGGGCGTCTAGAAACTTGCAAGTGAGCTAGACTTCCCATGCTTCCCGCATTTCTACTTAAAGCATCCGCCACAACATTCGCTTTTCCCGGATGATACAAGATAGTTATGTCGTAGTCCTTCAGTAGTTCCATCCATCTCCTCTGTCTCAAGTTCAAATCTTTCTGAGTAAAGACATACTGTAGGCTACGATGATCCGTATAGACCTCACACTTAACCCCATATAAATAGTGCCTCTATTGCATTAATGCAAACACTACCGCGGCCAATTCCAAATCATGAGTTGGATAGTTACGTTCATGCACTTTTAATTGTCTTGAAGCATAAGCAATTACATTCTTCTCTTGGATTAGCACTGCACCCAAACCCGAATAGGATGCATCACAATAAATAATGAAGTTCTTACCTTCCACGGGCAAGGTGAGAATTGGTGCAGTAGTCAACAAAGTCTTGAGCTTCTGAAAGCTTTCCTCACATTCGTCCGACCATACAAATGGAACATTCTGCTTAGTCAAGTTCGTCAATTGGGAAGCAATGGAAGAGAATCCCTTGACAAATCGACGGTAATAGCTAGCTAAACCAACGAAACTCCTTATTTCTGACACATTCGTGGGTCTTACCCAATTCTTCACTATCTCAATCTTAGAAGGATCTACCATCACTCCATCCTTAGAAACTACATGTCCCAAGAAGGACACTGCATCTAGCCAAAACTCACACTTAAAGAACTTGGCATAAAGCTTTTTCTCCCTCAACATTTCCAATACAATTCTCAAATGCTCCTCATGTTCCTTCTTACTTTTAGAGTATATCAGTATATCATCAATAAATACGATCACAAAGAGATCCAGATATGGCTTAAAAATCCCGTTCATCAAGCTCATGAACGCAGCAGGGGCATTCGTAAGACCAAAAGACATCACTACAAATTCGTAATGCCCATACCTGGTTCGAAAGGCAGTCTTTGGCACATCCGTTGCCCGTATTTTCAATTGATGATAACCGGATCTCAAGTCAATCTTAGAGAAGACACAAGCACCTTGTAACTGATCGAACAAGTCATCAATGCGAGGAAGAGGATACTTGTTCTTAATAGTTACCTTATTCAGTTGTCTATAGTCTATGCACATCCGAAAACTCCCATCCTTCTTCTTCACAAATAACACCGGAGCACCCCAAGGAGATGCACTTGGTCTAATGAAGCCTTTGCTCAACAACTCTTGAAGTTGGGCCTTTAACTCTCTTAACTGCGCGGGAGCCATTTTATAAGGGGGTATAGAAATGGGGCGAGTGCCCGGTTCAAGATCAATGCAGAAGTCAATATCCCTATCCGGTGGCATACCAGGAAGATCTGCAGGGAACACATCCAAAAACACACGGACTACCGAAACCGACTCAATCGAAGGTACTTGGGTAGCGTCATCCCTGAGATGTGCCAAGAAAGCTAAACAACCCTTACTAACCATCTTCTTAGCACAAAGAAAGGACACGATACGAACCGGATTGGAAGTGTAGTCGCCCTCCCACACTAACGGATCTGTCCCAGGCTGGGCTAACGTCACAGTTTTAGCATTACAATCAAAAATCACAAAATTCGGAGAAAGCCAAGTCATACCCAGAATTACATCAAAGTCAACCATTTCTAAGATAACCAAATCTACATAAGTGTTGCTCCCCACAAAATTCACCAAACAAGACCTATATACTTTTTCAACTATCACAGACTCACCCACCGGAGTAGAAACACAAATAGGCATGTCAAGTAATTCACAACGTAAATTTAGACCATTAGCAAATGAGGAAGATACATAAGAAAATGTGGATCAGGATCAAACAATACAGAATCCATGCAATCACAAATCAAAAGATTACCTGTGATAACAACATCAGATGCCTCCGCTTTAGATCTCCCAGGGAAAGCGTAACAATGGGCCCTATCGCCTGTCTGTCCATTTCCCCTACCTTGTTGTGGTGTAGTGGCTCCAATTTGCCCATCACCCCGGCCGTTTTGGTGACCACCATTACCTCGACCACCGCGTCCTCCAGAATAACGGCCTCTACCATGACCACCTCTACCTCTAGCTATTGGGGGTCTGTAACTCTGTTTTGGACAATTCCTCCTAATATGTCCAGTCTCCCCACATCCATAACACTCTCTGGAGTCAAGCATAGGCCTCTCAGAGAAGTGTTGACCGGTCTGAGGTGGACCCCACACTACAGTTTGTAGTGAAGACTGAATTGGTCGGACTGAGTAACCTCCTGAACCCGGTCCTCTAGAGTAAGAACCATTAAACTCACCTCCCTTTCGAAACCTTTTTGATGTGGATGCCATGCTGAATTCATCTGGCTTCACTCCTTCCACCTCTATCACGAAATCTACCACTTCTTGGAAGGATTTTGCCGTAGCCGCTACCTGTAAGGCTGAAATCCGCAATTCTGACCTCAACCCCTTCACAAAATGGCGAATCCGCTCTTGTGGACTGAAACAAAAGTTGGGTGGCATACCTGGATAATGCACGAAACTTAGCCTCATATCCACTAACCGACATCCTACCTTGCTCTAGGCTCAAGAACTCATCTCTTTTCCTATCCCTCAAAGTCCGGGGGATATACTTCTCCATAAACAAACTAGAGAATGAGGCCCAAGTCATAGGTGGTGCCTCTGTTAGTTGACACTCAACATGTGACCGCCACCACATTTTGGCGTTCCCTTGGAACTGATAAGTCACGAACTCCACACCAAACCGTTCTACTATACCCATCTTGTGTAGTAGCTCATGACAATCAACCAGAAAATCGTAGGCATCCTCTGATTCAGCACCCTTAAAGACTGGAGGTTTCAATTTCAAGAACTTACTGAAAATTTCATGCTGATCATTAGTCATTATAGGCCCAGTAGTCAGACGTGGAAACGTGCCTATTTCCAATGAGGCATCCATGCGGGGAGCCCCAGCAGCGGCATGTCGTACCTCTGAAACCGGAGGTGTTGGTGCAGAAACCACTGGAGGTGCCTGACCCTGATCACATAACCCGCTAAGATAAGCAAGAACCTGATTGATCATCTCTGGGGTAGGTTGGGGTGGCAATTCCTCATTTTGCACTTGTTCATTCTCCCCTTCCTCACCCTCTCTTACTACTTCCTCAGTCGCTGGAGGAGTCACCGCCCTAGCATCAGATGGGCTAGGTACTTGTCCTCTTCCTCTAGAGGACGTCCTCCCACGACCTCTTCCATGGCCTCTTGCCACTGTTCTCCTCCAAGCTACAGCCCCAGTGGCTGGCTCAGACGCTTCCTGTCTTGCCGGTGTCGGTGCTGGCGCAGTCATTGCTCTAGTTCTAACCATCTGCGAAATAGAGTGAAGATGGTCATATACCAATTTGTATCACCTAGATACCAATTGGATTCAAGTAGTAGCACGAAAGAAAGAAAGAAAGAAAGAATGGAATTTTCCTAAAGTCTTATAGCCTCTCAAAGAAAAGTAAAGGTGTCCCCCTACCGTTCCTTAAGACTCTACTAGACTCGTTCTTGTGTGATGAGACCAACGAACCTAATGCTCTGATACCAAGTTTTTCACGACCCAAAACCGAGCTGCGACTGGTACCCACACTTACCCTCCTATGTGAGCGAACCAACCAATCTAAACCCTAATATTTCAATACAATATCAATAGAAAGTAATGCGGAAGACTTGAACTCATTAATAAAAACCAATTCAATAACTTCTAAAATTCAACATCTATTATTCCCCAAAATCTGGAAGTCATCACCACAAGAACCTCTACGATCAAATTACTAAACTAAGAGTATTCTAAGAAGCTAAAACAAGTAAAAGCTAGTCCATGCCGGAACTTCAAGGCATCAAGACATGAGGAAGAAGATCCAGTCCAAGCTAGAAGCATTAGCTCACCCTGAAGATCCGGTGTGACGAAGACTGGCTAGAATTGCGGTTGAGTTGAAGACGATGACACGTTTGCTGCACTCCACATATAACAAAGAAAGAAACAAACAAGTAGGGGTCAGTACAAAACACGGGTACTGAGTAGATATCATCGGCCAACTCAAAATAGAAAACAATATATATCAAGTAATATTACAAAATCAACTACAATACTCAACATATATCAATAACAAATACTATCATCATTAATAAATACCGCCAAGTTCACACATGAGGACTCAAGCCTCAATACCATACTCATTTGGGAATTCGGTTCATTAGATTGAGTATATTAGCATCTTTCAAGATTCATTATCTTTAATCCTCTTGTGTCGGTACGTGACACTCCGCTCCCTCATTATCTTTATTCCTCTTGTGTCGGTACGTGACACTCCGCTCCCCTACTACTATCTGTCGGAACGTGACACTCCGATCCCCTAATTCTACGTGTCGGTTCGTGACACCCGATCCCCTAAATCTACGTGTCGGTTCGTGACACCCGATCCCCTAAATCTACGTGTCAGTTCGTGACACCCGATCCCCTAAATCTACGTGTCGGTTCGTGACACCCGATCCCCTAAATCTACATGTCGGTTCGTGACACCCGATCCCTTAATTCTATGTGTCGGAACGTGACACTCCGATCCCCTAATCTCATTCTATCAATTCATCAAGCCTTCTCTTGTACCAAGGCATCATCATTCTCATTACTTTAGTTCATCAAGCCTTCTCTTATACCCAAGGCATCATCATCTCATTACTTTAGTTCATCAAGCCTTCTCTTATACCCAAGGCATCATCATTAACAAAGAGATTAGAGTTTTTCAAGATTTGGGATTCAATAGCTTCATCATGCTTATTTTATCACAATTATATAATCAAATTCATGCAAGCATACAATTAAGCATATAGAAGGGTTTACAATACTACCAATACATATCATTCGCTATTAAGAGTTTACTACGAATAGCATAAAAACCATAACCTACCTCCACCGAAGATTAGCGATCAAGCAAGCAATTTCCCAAGCTTTGTATCTCTCTTCCTCGTTCGATTCTCCCTCTCTCTCTTGTTCTTTCTATTTTTCTTATTCAAACCCTCTTTCTTTTACCCTCATTAGCATATAATTAAGTATAAAAGATGACAATAATAACCCACTAATTAATTCAAGGTTACCTCTTTTAAACCCCAAATAGACTTATTAATATTAATCCTCTAACTTTATAATTAAAGCAGGAATAGTCAAAAACGTCCCTTAAAACATTTAAAGAAATCCGACCCAGACTGGGATTACGCAGCCTGTGACGGCCCGTCGTGCCTGCGACGGTCCGTCCTGCTACTCCGTCACAGAGTTCAGAGACTCAATTTTCTTCAAGAGTCTGTGACGGTCCGTCGTGCCCACGACGGTCCGTCCTGCCATTCCGTTACGAAGTTCAGAGAGTCGATTTCAGTACCCAATTTCAGAATTTCTAAGTGTTTTGAAACGAGACCCTGCGACGGTCCGTCGTGCCCATGACGGTCCGTCGTGGGGTCCGTCGTCTCAGCCAGTTTTCCAGAAATAAAATCTGCTGCTCAAAACGATTAAACAGGTCGTTACAGTAGGAGACAGGACAAATGGTAGCAAAAATTACCAAGCCTAAGTGTCAATCTACGCCACCAACCTATGGGGCGTCGACCAGCCTAGTGGGCTTCAACTGCCTTCCGTAGGTGAGGCTGGTTTTGACAGCTTTTGGCTAGGAGTTGGGTCCTCCTCAAGGAACCCTTTGTTGGTCCTTGGGGAGTTTTTCCCGGATGTTTTCAACCCAAATATAGTAGTACACATGTTAAGGACCCTTCACATCAATTCCATCCAACACGAACACGTAAAACTTGACGAAACACACTAAGTCACACAAGCATGCTTCAAGGCAAACCTTTCAAATGTCATGTATCCAAACTTCACCAAATTTAGACACTGCCTCAAAACATCATTATAAGACTTTTTGGACTTTAAAACATAGTGACACAAGTGTTAGACTCTATTTTCACCTAAGTCATTTTAGAGGTGTTACATTCACCCCCACTTGGACAACATCCGTCCTCAAATGACACTTGCTTCATTTTAAACACTATCAAGAGACAAGAAACTCAAAACTAGCGCGTATAACCATACCACACCATACACAATAATTTTTTTAGGAGGAACACCAATTTCACATACTTAAGAAACTCAGAACACAACAAGAGGATAGAAAATAATCTATGACTCATTATGCAATAAGACTCATATTGTTCATTTCAAACAGGAGGAAATTCTTCTCCACAAATTTTCATGATCATATACATCAATTCTATACACGTTATAACCATTTCAATGAAAACACAATTTATTCATTTTTCCAAAAACATCACAGTGAACTGCCAAACATTACACTGAATTATGCTCAACTTTTCAAAAATGCAACTCTTAAGCAATTGATGATGGAAACATTACAATGTCGAGATAAAACCATATAAACTCGTTTTACAACATAAATTTTACTTCATAAATGGACAATGCAAGGAATCAATGAAATTGAATTTCAACAAGACTCCTAAAAACCATGCAACATGCAACATGAAACATGCTACTATGACTTTCTAACTCTCAAGCCTGAATAGAATACAAGAAGAGACAAAAATAAAAACTCCACTAATCACCATATCCCGCTACATAGAAGTAACTCATAAAATAAAGACAGAATACAAGGACTTACCGACATCATCATCATCTGCCTGATGTACCGTGGTTTCACTGTACTTTCAATCTTTTTTCCTTAAGTTTAGTGTGTGTCTAAGACCTTTTTATAGTAATTCTAATGTGTTTTTTATATTTGTTTGCAAGAAAAATGTCCAAAACGGAAACACATAAGACTGTGCTAAAATTAGTGCAGAAGTGATGACCTATGGAGCCATCGACGATCCATTGATGGTGATCGTCGACCCATTGACAGTCTGTAGGTTGTGATCTTTGACTAAGTGTGGGGATACAAAAGGATCGACGGTCTGTTGACTGATCGATGGACCGTCATGGCAAACCATTGACTGTAACAGAAAGTAGGGATAGTACCCAACTTGAAGAAATCACTAAGTATAGAGGAATGGGGCATCGACGGACTGTAAGTCCAAACGACAGACTGTGCTGTTGGTCCGTCGATTGTAACAGAAAAGATGCAAAAGTGGACGCTGAAAAAGATTCTAAGTGTGGACCAATGAAGGCAGTCGATGATCCATTGTTCCATCGACAGACCGTCAGTTTGGTCGTCAACTGAAGACGCCTTTTGGAAAGATTTTTACTTATTTAGAACTGCTTTTATTTTATGACTTTATTATTATAAATAGGGTCAAAACCCTCATTTTTCGGGTTGATAGTTTTTATTTTTCATATTCTTGTTGTTGGAAGTTGAACTTTGGATTTTGGTAATTACTTCAAGTTTTTGGAATCGATTCTCTAGATATTTTCTTCAATTCATGTGTTATTTCTGGATTTTCATGAATTCTTGTTTAATAACTATGAATTTTGTATTTCTAAGCATGGGTAACTAAATTCACCACTAGGGTTGTGGGAACCATGGGTAATTAACAAGGTAAAACAAGCTAAATAATAATTCTTGAATAGGTTCTTGCATGTATCGATAATTCTTTCGTGTAAAAGTCTTTTTAATGAGTGCACGTGTTAGAACTTGCCCTACTTCTACTTGCCGGACCAAGGAGGTAGTTTATAGGAAAGGAATTATCAACATAGATTTAGTATGCACTATCTAATAAGCTAGTTTCAATTGTTGCAAAGTAGCAACTTAACCATACATTGAATATGATGCTTAATATGAGGTAAACATAAGGTTTAGTAAAGTAGACACACGTAGCTGGACGAAGGTACGAATAGAAATTCTCTAGTTACCGGGCCAAGGAATTACGGATACATGACTTACCACTTTGCATGAAAGACACTAAGAAAGAATTGTTATAGCTAGGATTACCACGTTATGAACCTAAGGGGAACACTTACACCCTAGTGTCTCTCATTACTTGATAAATACAAAAGTTATAAACTTGCTATTAGTCTTACTTAGAAATAATTAAATATTTTTGTTACACAAACCCCCCCTTTAGTTAATTATTTTCAAAAAGGACTTGACTAAATCGATGTAATCGTAGATTGAAATTAAGTCTAAACTATTTTCCTCGTGGGATTGACTCCAACCTAACAATTGGGTTCTTTACTTGATATGACCGCTTATACTTCTTTAGGGAAGTATAATTTGAGAGTATCAAATTTTGGTGCCGCTGCTGGGGAAAGTGGCTTTAAAGTTAACTTTAAGCGCAATTACCAAATTTTAGTCAATAATTTCCTAATTTTAGTTTTTTTTGTGTGTATTCAGGTTTAGCTCTAGTTTATGCCAAGTAAACGGATTCGAGGCGAACCAGTGCTTCCATTTGATCTAGAACTGAACCGTACACTTCGCAGAAGGAATGAGCCACACAATCCTGATAATTTTGGTGATTGAATCAACCTTCAACTTCCTCCACCGGTTGATGCTCATAACCAAGTGATCGTGGAAAACCCTGACTAGGGCGCTCTGAGGAGACAACCTCCTACCCCACGCCCTACTAGAGTATTATAGGGTCAATGTTAACATCGTCGATTCGGATGGACCTCTTGTCCTTCCTCCTCTACGACAAGGTTATTCATTCGTGGTAATTAGTAGCTTGATGCAGATGCTCACCGCCAAAGGTTTATTTTTGGGGCTACTATCTGAGGATCAACATGATCACATCGACAAACTAAGGTCGGTGTGTAAGAGTTGTGTTGGGAGGCCGAACTTGGACATGGATATTATTGGATTAGGGTGTTCCCATTTTCACTGACAGAAGTGGCCTCAATTCGGTTTACTGAGTTGCCTTATAATTCGATATATATTTTGGAGGAGTTAGGGGATGTGTTCTTAGCAAGGTATTACCCGATTTCGAAAAAGCTTAACCACAAAGATAGGGTGAACAACTTTGTAGCATTGCCTGGAGTCAGTAAGTAGTTCTTCGGATAGGTTCACCTCATTTCTGAGAAGTATCCCAAACCACTGCATTGATAATGAATCGTTGAAAGAGTACTTCTAATGGGGGCAAGATGATAACAATAAGACGGTACTCGATACTATTGCGGGTGATTCTTATGGTGAATTCACTTATGCAGAGATCGCGGAAAAGTTGGAGGAAATGTTCGAAAACAATAAGGCTTGGAGCACTATGAAGTCACACACTGGGAGAAACACCTTTGCAGTGCAAGCTACACACAACCTGGCCGAAGATGAGATTCTGAAGAGATGGCTAAAATGAGAGATGAGCTTTGGTTAATATTGAAACATGTCACTAGGGGTGAAGAGAAAGTAAATGCGGTGAATTATTTGACTAAGCCACCACCGCCGGTAGATGAATTTTACTATAAGGAAGAATCTTATGCAGTGAATGAGCAGATGGGGGGTTTCCGATCGAACGCCCAAGGCTCCAATTAGGAGAATTGGTGCCAAGGTCAAGAAAATCAAGGTCAGAACTATGGGAATTACAACTGAGAGGGTCACTATGTTTGAGATGGTAACTACAACCGCGAAACAACTTTAATCGGGGTAACTATGGTAACAGAAATGATCGGAGTGGGCCCTATGTTCCACCTCAAAATCGGGAAGTTGCTCGTTGGGATGGTGGAGGTAGTATGGCGTGAGTTGAGAATATGTTGCAGAAGATGATGAGGAGGTTTGATGCTAGTGATGAGCACGACAAAGAGTTGAGAGGTGATTTAGCGAATATTGGGCAAAAGTTTGATGCACATGTAATCTCAATCAAGCACCTTGACATGCAAATGGCCCAATTGTCTTGTACTGTGAACTCACGCCAACCGGGTACTCTTCCTAGTAATACCATCCAAAATTCAAAAAATGATGGACATTGTATGGCAGTCACTACTCGAGGGGGTAAGCAAACCATTGACCCTCCTATGCCATCAAGCGTAGAAGATGATATGAGAGGAGATGATGTGGTAGAGGAAGTTATGGTGAGTTGGTAGATAAATCAGAAAATAAGCTGAGATACCCCAAAAGGTGACTCCTGTTCCTAGACCACCACTTCCATTCCCGCAAAGATTGGTGAAAAAGACCGAGGATGGTAAATACTGGTGTTTTATTATTATGTTGAAACAACTTTCCATCAATGTCCCTTTGATAGAAGCTCTTGAACAAATGCCCGGTTACGCTAAGTTCATGAAAGATACTAAGAAGAGATCGGTTAGTTTTGAGGATGATGATCAGATGCAACACTATTGTGCTATTCTACAAGGTCTTTTGTGCAAAAGAAACAAGATCCAGGTGCTTTCACTATTCCATGTACAATCGGGTTGTTACACTTTGCTAAAACATTATGTGATCTTAGGGCAAGCATAAATCTCATGCCTCTCTCTATTAACAAGAAGTTGGGTTTGGGTGACCCAAAGCCCACTGTGATGCAGCTATTGGTGGCCGATTGAACGGTGAAGAGGCCTATTGGGATACTCCATTATGTTCTAGTGAAGTGGATTCATTTATTTTTCCGGCCAATTTTGGTGATTCTTGATTGTGAGGTGGACTTTGAGGTGCCTATTATTCTTGGGAGGTCGTTCCCTGCTACCGGTTGTGCATTAGTTGATATGGAGAAGGTCAAATGAAGTTTTGGTTGTACATTGAAGAACCGACTTTCAACATTTGTGGGTCCATGAGGCAGAGTGGTGATCTCCAATCGATATCTGCGATATCCTACAAGGTTGAGAGTTCATCCGAGGTACAAATAGAAGAGCGTCTTGGTGTTAATGCACTAGAGGCAGTGATCATGAATTCTGAGAGTGATTGTATCGAAAAGTATGGGTCATTGGTTTCAAACTTGATCGAGGTGATTTTCAATTCAAACCAAAGAAATTGGATTTGGATATGAAACATCGCGAATCTCCACATGCAAAACCATTGACTGAGGAGGCCCCAAAATTGGAGCTTCAGGCTCTACCACCTCATCTGAGGTATGTTTTCTTAGGAAATGGTGACATTTTGCTCGTAATTATTGCATCGGATTTGAATGTAAAGCAAGTGGAGTGTCTTATATAGGTGTTGAAGAGGTTCAAACAAGCCATTGGTTGGACTATTATAGAAATTATTGGGATTTCACCCGGTATTTGTTCACACAAAATCCAACTCATTCCCGATCATAAGCCAAGTATAGAGCATCAAAGACGGTTAAATCCACCTGTGCCCGAGGTAGTGAAGAAGGAGATTATTAAGTGGTTGGATGCCTGAGTCACATATCCGATCGCTGATTGTAGTTGGATATGCCCTGTTCAGTGTGTGCCTAAGAAAGGGGGAATGACTGTGGTCCCTAATGAGAAAAATGAGCTTTTTTCCAATGAGGTCGGTGACCAGATAAAGAGCGTGTATGGACTACCGGAAATTGAATGCATGGACTAAGAAGGACCATTTTCCTATGCTCTTCATGGATCAGATAGTGGATAGGCTTGAAGGAAAAAGGGTGGTATTTTTTTTGATGGTTATTCGAATTACATCCAAATCTCTATTGCATCGGAATATTAAGAGAATACCACCTTTACTTTCCTTATGGAACTTTCATGTTCAAGAGTATGCCCTTAGGGTTGTGTAATGCACCAGCTACTTTTAAGATATGCATGATGTCTATATTCTCCGATATGGTGGAGGACACCATTGAGGTTTTTATGGATTATTTTTCTGTTGTTGGTGACTCGTTTGATCATTGTTTGAGTCACTTGGCCGAAGTTCTCAAGAGGTGTCAAGATTGTAACCTTGTGCTAAATAAGGAAAAATTTCACTTCATGGTGAAAGAGGATATTGTATTGGGCCATCACATCTCAGAGAAGGGTATAGAGGTTGATCGAGCCAAAGTTGAGGTGATAGGGAGACTTCCTCAACCCATCTTTATAAAAGGTGTAAGGAGTTTTCTTGGGCATGCGGGCTTCTACCGGAGGTTCATCAAGGATTTTTTAAAAATTGCACATCCTCTGTGCAAGTTACTTGAGAAAGAGTGTAAATTTTATTTTGATAAATCATGTATGAAGGTATTTGGAAAGTTGAAGGAGAAGTTGGTGTCTGCGCCCATTATTATTTCCCTGGATTGGAGCAAACCATTTCAGGTGATGGTGTGATGCTAGTGGGGTTTCTCTTGGTGTAGTATTGGAACAAAGAAGGGATAAAATCCTTCACCACATTTACTATGCCAGTAAGTCCCTTAATGAATCTCAACAGAATTATATTGTGAATGAATAAGAGCTCATTGCGGTGGTTTTTGCATTCGAGAAATTTTGCTCCTATTTGCTTGGCACGAGAGTCATAGTGCATACTAATCATTCTACTTTGAGATATTGATGGAAAACAAGGATGCGAAGCAAAGGTTGATTAGGTGGGTATTACTGTTTCAAGAATTTGACTTTGAAGTGAAAGATAAAAAAGGGACCGAAAATCAAGTTACCGATCACTTGTTCTGATTAGAGGATAAAGCTATGCGAGATTTGGGTGAAAAGGCTGAAATTGATGATACTATCCCTAATGAGCATGTTTTGTCCACTTCCCATGACTTGATTCCATGGTTCATCGATTTTCCGAATTATTTGGCTAGGGACATAGTACCATCAGACTTGTCCTTTCATCAAAGAAAAAAGTTCATGCATGATTGGAAAAAGTTCTTTGGGATGAGCCATATTTATATAGGAGTTGTACTGATGGTCTTATTCGCCGGTGTGTGTCGGAAGTTGAGATGTTGAGTGTTTTGGAGGCATGTCACTCCTCTCTTGTGGGTGGGCATCATAGTGGTATTCAGACTGCCCATAAAATCGTGCAATATGGCTACTATCGGCCAACATCCACCAAGATTCTCATGAGTTTTCAAAGGCATGTGATAGGTGTCAAAGAGATGGAGGTATTTATAGAAGGCAAGATCTTCCTTTAAATCCCATTCTTGGAACTGAGTTGTTTGATATGTGCGACATTCACTTTATGGGACCTTTTGTGAGTTCTCATGGGATGAAGTACATTCTTGTGGCGGTTGATTATGTATCCAAATGGGTGGAAGCAATAGCACTTGAAAATAATGAAGGAAAGAGTGACACCACATTCTTGAAAAAGAACATATTTTCCAGATTTGGCACCCTTAGGGCCATTATTAGTGATGGGGGATCCCACTTTTGCAACAAGTTGTTCAAAGGGCTGTTGGAGAAATATGGGGTTCGCCACAATGTGGCGACTCCTTACATCCTCAGACTAGTGGGCAAGTTGAGGTGTCAAACAGAGAATCAAGGAGATTATGGCAAAAACGGTGAACACAAGTAGAACGGATTGGTCAAGGTGGCTTGATGATGCTTTTTGGGCCTACCAGATAGCATACAAGACTCCCATAGGTATGTTTCCATACCAACTTGTATATAAGAAGGCTTGTCACTTGCCGGTTGAGTTAGAGCATAAGGTTATGTGGGCAATGAAGAAACTGAAGATGGATTGGAATGAAGCAGCGGAGCAAAGGTTGAATGGGTTAAATGATCTTGATGAGTTTTCGCTTGAAGGCATATGAAAGTTCAGACCTCTACAAAGAAAAGATGAAGAAGTATCATGACCAAAAGATTGAGAAGCGCTACTTTGTGGTTGGGGATATGGTACTTTTATTCAACTCTAGGTTGCGCTTGTTTCTGGGAAAACTCAAGTCCAAATGGACTGGTCCATTCTTGATCGCTCAAGTCTTTCCTCATGGTGCAGTTGAGTTGGAGAACAAGGAGGGTGTAAGGTTCAAGGTGAACGGAAAAAGAACCAAAATCTTCCTAGGGCATGCAAAAACGTGCGAATAAAGTGGTTGAGGCATACAATCTTGATGAAGTCTGAGTAATCAAGAATCTTGCATCATGATGCAACGTTAAATCACCAGAAATCTACAGAAATTGGTCTTGTGCACTAATCTACGGACCATCTGACGGTCGTCGATGGCATCCGTGGGTCCCAGGTATGATTTTTTATTTTTCCTAAGTTTAAGCACAGCCGACGGAATAGTCGACGGACCGTTGATGGACTTACGATCCGTTGATGGGGAATCGTTAGATCCCCAAACCCAATAACTTGACCCGACCCGACCGGCTATATATTGAATTTTAAAACTTTTCAGTTACCTCCCACCCTTTCAAATCCCTTTCAGAACCATTTGCCTCCCCATTTTCCTTCAACTCCCCCACCCACTCACACATATATTCCCCATTAATCATTTACTGATTACTCATTTTCCCCAAAATTCCCCTCAATCCCAAAACTTCTCTCTCCCCACTTCCCATCTTTTTCTGTACTCCTTCCGGTCGGTGTTCAAATACGGGCTCGGTGTTGTTTCGTGCACAAAGTCGTGTCCTCATTCACTCCATTATAGTACACAAGTATGTTCATCTCATCTACTACTGAGTTCTTGTTCTTTGTTTGAACAACTGAATGTTAACATACAAAATTGATGAAATTTGCATGTGGGTATTGACTTGGGGATGAAATTGCATGATTAAACTATTGAACATGGGTATCTAGTCCCTTAGTACGATGGAAAGTGAAGGGTTTGGGGGTGTTAATGTCTAAATAAATGGTGTTCTAAGTTTTGTAGTTTTTCTTACTTAGGGCTTTTTAGTACTTTAAATTCTAGGATTGAAATTGCACTAATCGATGCCCTAGGAATGATGAAATGGTGGGTTAATGGATATATGACCTAGTGTGTCTTAATATGCTTGACATTATCAATTGGGGGTGCCAACAATGGCTTAACAAATTTTGTCTCTAACCGACAGTACGAGACCCCGTCTACGGACCATCGGTCAATTAATGGACCATCCTGCAAATCCGTTGTTTCTAACAGAACCCTGTCTCTAAAGCTTTCTCAAATTTTGTCTAAATGTCAAATGACATAAGTGACCTACAGTCCGTCAGACTGTCCTGCACGTCTGTTGTTTCTAACAGAACCCTTATCTAAGAAACTTTCTAAATTTTATCTAAGTGTCCAACGATGGAAGTGACCTACGATCCGTCGGTTGATTGACAGACCATCCTGCACGTCCGTCATTTTTAACAGAACCTTTGTCTCATAACTATAACTTCTAAAAGTTGCTAAGTTTCCACCGACGGACCCTACCAATGGACCGTCGTTGCATCGACGGACCGTCGACAGTGCCTGTCATTCAGTTTGACAGTTCTAAACTTGATTGTGTTTTGTGTTCCACCTTTGGTGTTTGCTTCTTTCAAGTGTGTTGAATGATTATACTAGTACTAATAACCTTCCTTTGCAGGTACAAATGGCCCTCAAGCCCGACATTGTCTACTTCCGAGGACGTTCCATGTCCATCGCCCCTTCACACTGGATGGTGATTGGATCGGACGATGAGAAAGATCCCGAATACGTCCCACCAGGCACCCAGACATAGAAATATGCTGCTAGGACTACTAGGGGTACGCCTAAGAAGGTGTCATCCGGCGTAGTCACTGCCTCTAAGTCTGATGAGGAGCGCATACTGACTGACACACCGTATGGGTCTGCCGCGCCCTCTGTGGGAGCGTCAAGATCGTATGGTGACTCTACCTTGTCTGATGAGGCCAATAGTGAGGATTCTACTCAAGTACCTAGTTCGACGTCCATGCACCGGTTGCTGATCAGCCCAACCGGTGGTGCGTAGAAGGCCTATACAAGTTTTACAGAGATGCAAAACTGCTCATTGATAAGGGGGTCATGACTCGGATTCTGACAGTCGAGCGGCGAGTTCTTACAGGCAGTGTTCACACGATGCTGGATATAGGTGACCTATTCACCCGCCATCAGCTCGAGTGGATGGCTAGGAGCGTGGACGCTATAGTGAGGAGTTAGTGTGAGAGTCCTACGCTTCATATGTAGAGATTCTCAAGTCTTATTTGGTTAGGCGGTCTAATCGCGCCAAACAGGCACCACTAACGCATATTCGAGTCCATGGCCACAGGGTGGACATCTCTTTACCCACTATTCGTCATTTTTTATATGGTGCTGGATACAGATGCTATAAGGGAGGCCCTTACCCCCGAGTTTGACTACCGGTTGATTAAGGAGGGCCATTTCCACCGTGATACAAAGGTGAGAGAGACCACCAAGAGGTGGATAGCCCAACACATTTTTGTGGATCATGAGGGTGCAGATTGGGTACTGGATCCCAGAGGCCTTATCAAGAAGGCCAACCTCATATTTGCTGCCAAGTTCATATGGCTATTGGTCCGTCATTTCCTATACCCCTTTGCTGCTGACAACTTTCTTACATGGGATAGAGCAGTACTTGTAGCTGCTATGGTTGCGGGGTTCGAGGTGGATTTTCTAAGAGTGTGGTTGGAAGTCATTCATGAGAGGGTCTTTAAGACCTCGACCACTTACCATTTTCCCTGTATGATTTTTGAGTTTTGCAGGTCTAGTGGAGGACCATTTGGCACATTGATGTTCTTAGGAGTCCTACCGGGACAATTTATAGCGGTCTCATCTGGGATGAGTCCAATGAGGCGGCACCCAATAGAGGGCCCAGAGTAGAGGTGCAGTCTTGGTGAGAACTTGGAGGACACGATAGAGCAAGCCTAAGGGGTTGATCAGGCTACATCAGAGCCTACTGACACCACCCTGGTTGAGTCTATCCTGGGCACTACCAGAGCTACGAGAGTTCCGCCCTTCAACACCATCAGCAACATTGGTTCCAATTGATAGGGTCCAGAAGCTAGAGGCCCAGATGGACACACTACTGCATCATATCAAGCCATGGATGCAGAGGTCCATTGCTGAGGCGGAGGATCGGATCGAGAAGAAGATTGCCGAGCAGACGGAGAGGAAGATTATGGTACTCCACCAGCGCCTTGATGCATTCGAGTTGAGAGTTCTCTCCCATCCAGCCCCTACTATTGATTTGACTACTCTCAAGGCTACTTTGGTGAGTCTGAGGGTTGATGTGGATTCCATTCTGGATACGCAGGTGGCCGAATATGAGGCCACATCTGCAGAGCCTGCTGAAGATACGGTTCTTGCTGCATTGTTCACTACCTCCACTGCACCACTGCCTCACCACGTGAGCGTGACAAGAGGCACCTGTCTGGAGAGAGAGAGAGAGAGAGAGAGAGGAGGAAAGGGCAAGGAAGAAGGAGCACACTGAGTTGGAGGACATGAAGAGAGCCTCTTTGGTAGATGAGGAGGCCCCGCAGATAAGGGCGCGTGAGTTGGCTGCTGTGGCGTCTAGCTCCTGATTGGAGACTGTTGAGAGGAGCACCACTGAAGGTGCTGACATTGTTGTGGACACCACAGATGGTGTTCCTACTACTGATGGAGCGGTTTCCAAGCAACCAGACCCTTCAGCTTGTTGATCGTCAGCGCTATGCGCCTCATATTTGCTTTAGAAACCACCTTATTTTATATTTCTTATGCATTGAGGACAATTGCATGCTTTGGGGGTGGGGTAAATGGAAAGTGAGTGCTAGGGTGAAGTCTGAGTAACCCAACTCACGATCCTCTCTTGGGGTTTTCTTACCTGTGTTCTTTTTCCCTAAGAGAATGATTATTTTACAGTTGAACCAGCATGTTTAGTACCTTGTACAAAGTATGAATGTGAAATCTGAAGCATGATGGCTATATACGATGACATCCCATTCTAAAGAGAATGCTTGCATTATTAGGCATAGTGAATGTTGAATGTGTTGGCTATAAGCATGACATAGACATACACCATTGCATGACCCCCAATCTAACACTCAACTAGGTGTCTGATAATTTGGTAGGTTAATGAGGTGTTAAGAGAGTATGAGGAAAGTTGAATAGTCCACTGTTGGTACTTAGCTAGAACTTGCCCGGTTAGTCCTGCAAAAAAAAAGTACTCCGTGTTAGACAATTAGGAAAGGATCATAGAACTTGTTCAAATTAGCCAATCTTTAGCCTAAATAAAAAAAATGAAATTAATCCATTTTTGATCCAAATGATTTGAGTTTACTATGGAATTTTCTTTTCAACCCCAACTCGTCTTTCATGGGTATAATGTGTTGGGCCCGTCCCTCTTTGGACATGTGCACCTCAACTTAGGCCAAAAGCATAAGTTGAGGGTGGCTAATGCAGAAACTAATATCATCTTGGCCCTGACCTAATATTGGGTATTGTGTACCTAGACTCATGGCAAAGCCAAGAGTTGATGGTGGCTATTATGAGTAATGTTTCGAAAAGTGGGTTTGAAAGAATTAATGTGAAAGGAAAAAAGAAAAGAAATAGTGAAGAAGAGAAGTGACTCAATCAAAGTGGAAATCAAGGAAATAAAATTAATTAATAATAATAATAAAAATAAAATAAAATTCATTTGCACAAAAGGAGGAAGAAAGGAGAAAATAAAGAAAAAATACAAGAAAATGTAGAGTAGGGCATAATAGACGATAAAAGAGATAAGACGCTTAGCCGTAATGTCAAAGAGGGCAACAGGTCACTAAAATGTATCCATACCTGACCTGAGCCTACGTTACAAGCCAAGAAAGTCCTATCATGATCCTGAGAGTCCAATATGTTGAACTTAAAGCAGTGAAAATAAGGGCAAGCCTATGCCGACAAGTATCAATTATGTGTAAAGTTGTTCTCAGAGTATGTGTTGAATAATAATCCTTACACTCACATTTGAAATCAATGTGTGAAAAAAGAGGATATTGTTTTTGAAGTGAGGATACTAATTGCAATATTGTAAAGTTGGTACCTTGGTGAGAGATAAAAGTGGAGAGGTGTCGGTGTGTGGTGAGTTTGTGTCATGGTCTGATCCACATGAATGAGTGTAGTGATCCTACGAGTGATGTCATGCATAAAACTGATGAAAATGATCAAGATTGATATCCAGATAACTGGGAAAGCTTAAACGAGGATACTTTTATAAAAAAGGTGTTGTGGTGAGTCAGAGTGCGTCGCTTGAGGACAAACGACAAAATTAAGTTGAGGGTGTTGATGTACCTTGGTTTCATGGTACTTTCAATGCTTTTTCCTTAAGTTTAGTGAGTGTCTAAGGCCTTTTTGTAGTATTTCTAATGTATTTTTATCTATGTTTGCAGGAAAAGTGTCCAAAATGGAAACATAGAAGATTGTGCTGAAAGCAGTGCCGAAGTGATGACCTAAGGAGCCATCGACGGCTCGTTGACCCATAGACGGTTCGTAGGTCGTGATCTTCAACTGGAGGTTCAAATTCCTGAAATCAAATCGGGGAATTTTGAATAAGTGTGGGGCTTTAAAAGGATCGACGATCCGTCAACTGATCGACGAACCGTCCTGGCAAACCGTTGATTGTTAGATAAAGTAGTCCTAGTACCTGACATGAAGAAATCACTAAGTATGGAGGAACGGAGGCATCGACGGACCGTAAGTCCAATGACGGACCGTGTTGTTGGTTTGTCGATTTTAACAGAAAGGATGAAAAAGTGGAGGTTGAAAAAGATTCTAAGTGTGGACTGACGGAGGTAGTCGACGGTCCATCGTTCCATCGACAGACCGTTAGTCGGGTCGTCAAATGAAGACGCATTTTGGACAGATATTTCCTTATTTAGAACTCCTTCTATTTTAGGACTTTATTATTATAAATAGGATTAAAAACCTCATTTTTTGGGGTTATACTTTTTGTTATTTTTCATACTCTTGTTATTGGAAGTTGAACTTTGGATTTTGGGAATTACTTCAAGTTTCTGAAATCGATTCTCAATATATTTTCTTTAATTCAAGTGTTATTTCTGGATTTTCTTCAAACTGTCAAAGTAAGTACATGAATTCTTGTCTAATAACTATGAATTGTGTATTTCTAAGAGTGGGTAACTAAATCCACAACTAGGCTTGTGGGAGCCATGGGTAACTAACAAGGTAAAACTAGCTAAATAACAGTTCTAGAATAAGTTCTTGCATGTATTGTAATTCTTTCATTTAGAAGTCTCTTTAACGAGTGCACGCATTAGAACTCGCCCTATTTCTACTTGCCGGACCAAGCAGGTAGTTGATAGGACAAGAATTATCAACACAGATTTAGTATACACTATCTTATAGGCTAGTTTCAATTGGTGCAAAGTAGTAACTTATACATACATTGAATATGATGCTTAATATGAGGTAAAGGTAAGGTTTAGAAAAGTAGACACACGTAGCTGGACGAAGGTACTGAGTAAAAAATTCTCTAGTTGCCGGACCAAGGAATTAGGGATAGATAACTTACCACTTTGCATGCAAGACACTAACAAAAAATTGTTATAGCTAGGATTACCACGTTATGAACCTATGGGAAACACTTACAACCTAGTTTCTCTCATCACTTGATAAACACCAAAGTTGTAAACTTGCGATTAGTCTTACTTAGAAATAATTAAACATTTTTGTTACACAACCCCCCCTTTAGTTAATTGTTTTCAGAAAGAACTTGACTGAATAGACATAATCGTAGATGGAAGTTAAGTCTAAACCATTTTTCTCGTGGGATCGACCCCAACCTAACAATTGGGTTCTTTACTTGATATGACCGCTTATACTTATTTAGGGAAGTATAAATTCAGCGTATCACCGCCTTTGATCCTTTATCGCGAGTGCATAGAAGCTGCGATTCTTCCTTGGGACATCACCTTCCCGGACACTAGGAGGATCTTGCTTAGTTTTTGTTTCTCTAGATGCACAATTAGGACAAACCCTCACTTCATGTCCATCCTTACCACAACCAAAGAAACTTCTGGTATCAACTAGAGACTTCCCAAAGTGCATCTTCCCAAAAGTAACACAAGTAGGCTTACCACCTTGAGAACTACTACCACCTTCACCTGTGATCTTAGGAGGACTAGGTCCATCATGGTTTGGGGCCCTTTTCTGAAATCTATATTGATTTTTTGCATTGGATATTCTCCTCTTAAAATTCCTTGAGATCCTACTAAGTTTGGATTCTTCAGTGAATTTATCATACAACATAATCCTAATAAGTTCATATTATTGTGGAGCATTGTCGTATGACACTCTTATTTCACAAGGTCGGAAACACCGATCACAGACTTACTCATCTAATCCCTAGGGTAAGACACCAAGGATGGAACATACCTAGACAACATGGTCATCTTCAGGGAATACTCCTAACACTCATATTACCTTGCTTATAGTTAATGAACTCTTCAACCTTCACCCTCCTCCTCTCACGGGGAAAGTAATTTTCTAGAAAGCTTCCTTAAACTCTTCATACTTTATAAGACCAGACTCGACCAGCCTATTTTCTTTTTATTGAGTGTACCATACTGGAGCAACATCTCTCAATCAGTACGAAGCTAAATCCGCCTTCTCCCTAGAAGTCATCCCCATGATAGTCAGCACCTTATACACACCATCAAGAAACTCCCGGGGATCCTCTCCCATCTTAGAGACAAGAAATATAGGAGGATTCATTCTCACAAAGTCTCTCAATCTAGAGGTCATTGTACTCTTTAAAGCATTCACCCTAGGCCCAATGTCTCAAGTCACCTGAGTGTTCATGGCTTAGGCTAGGGCAAGTAAAGCCTCTCTAATCTCCCCATTAGTCATGTCCGGGGGAACCACCAGAACATCATTAGCTTCACCTCCAATAGGGACTTGATCACCTTGGGGAGGCACTTTAGACTATTAAGGAATTTGAACTCCTTGTGGAGCTAGTCCACCTTGGGGAGCTTCCTCTTGCACTCCTTCCTCCAACCTTCTTGCGACCATTCTCCTAGTTGTCATCTCCAATAAACACAAGGAAAATCATTTACAAAGGACACTCATAACCTTTTTACTCTACGGCACGACACAAGAGTAGAAAAGAAGGGAAAATCTATCGTCCTATAATCTCTCGCTCATGGATGTGTCACAAATCACACCAATAAACAAGACTCTATTAGACATGTCTTTTGAGACTTTTCGATTCCTAAATACTACTTCATAACCTATAATCTGATACCAACTTCGTCACACCTCAAAAGTACACCCTAAAAGATATGGTGTTCTCAAATTTGTAACATGGCGTACTTGACCTCTCAGAGGTCTTGTAAAAGCCCTTTGACATCCTTCATTGCATACATATATGAAAAGTATTGAAAAATTAAAAGTTTTCACACGAATAATATTTCAAAATATCTTTCATATAAAACTATATAAATTACTAAGTCTCAACATACGCCAAGCTTAGACTCCAGAATACTTGGGACACGACCCATACAATCAAAAAAACTTAGTCCAACAAAGTACTTATGCAATAATAGAGATCTAAAGATATTTATGTCCTCGAATCAAGTGAGGACATACCGTAACTGTGCTTGAAAGAGTCCTAGTTTCCAAACCTTGCTTCAAGATACCTCTCACCTGCTAGCAACACCTTTAGTAATAGACAAAATGTATGGAATTAGTACAATACATGTACTAAGTATGGCATAATGCATAAAACATAAGAAACGAACATTTGTATCAAAAATGATATTTTATAGTAAATATGTCATGTAATAATATAGATAAGCACATATCATACCAACTTCACATGTAACTCACATATCATAAGATACCATCAAGAATACATCAAAACACATAACCATGAGACCCTCTTAACAGAGGTGATTCTAAGGTTCACTTGAGTGAGTTATGAATTGACCGCCCACACAATCCCTTAACACACACCAAAGGTATCCTTTAGACTACCTAAGATAAGATTATTCCCATTTCATTAATCAAACTCATTGCCTAGAATTACTCTAAGACTCACCTAAGTAAGAAAGAAGAGAATGCCCATACTCCTTCTTCAATCCTACCTAAGCTATCCTCAAAGCTACTCTAGATACTTGCCTTTTCATTAACATTCCTTCACTTAAGTCATTATGTTCATTTATTTATTTAAGAGACATTCAATATATAAGTATATAACATAATGGTCTTGGAGAAGACATAGGGATTCACAAAATAACATCTTCAAAGCCTAATTGTGCAATGTCTAGATAGCGTTCCATTCCACTACCTAAAGTTCATAAAATTTATCCAACACTAACATCTATTCGAGATAATGAGAATACACCATAGCCGACATAGACCATGGTAGATATGAATGGAACCTGGGGTCAACCCTACTTCGATAAAAGGTGTTCTAATTGCCAATGGTAGAACTAGGACCAACCCATGTAGGCACATGGTTAAGGAATATGAAGGTTTTCTTGTTCTCTAATGTAATATTATTTAGATAAACTCCCTAAGATATACTCACTCGGTTCTAGCCTTTGTTCTCATAGACTAATTCAATGAAGGAGCATATGAAGATATTCCATATCTTGTTCATAACCAAATTATATTACACCTTACCAAATAGGTCCCCTGGGGTTGCATTTCAATGGTTAAAAGGATAACTCAATGATTTTCCTGAGGATGATTTGATGTTATTCCATCCAATCAACCCAAAGTCGACCATTCACACGAGAAGGATACCATTACGAATATCAACTTCAAGGATATCATAACCTTCATTCTAAATGGTTCCACATAAATGATCTTCTTTGCTATATTCAAGATCTTATTCCATTCATACATATACATTCATGACAAAGGGTGTTCTAACCTACTAAGTCAAGGATTCATATTCATGTTCTTCATGTATCAAGTCACAAACATAGGTCTACCTAAACAAGACACACTTTGTTATCATCTTATCACATGTACAATATCATTCATGTAGAACATAATGTCAACTAAGTATACTAGTAAGTCACCCTACAAACATCTATAGAATCATCAACATAAACCATCACAAACCTCTTATAAGTCATCAAGAAGCATCATACTTAAATATCAAGCAATACACATAAGGACTCCACCATAGCCTACTAAAGACACATATCATAAACTAGGAGAACTCATGCTTTGACTTCACATATACATAATAGTCATAAAGACCTTAATATTACTAACATAATCAATTTATAACATGATAATATCATAGTTCATAATGTAACACCGACGAGGCCACATTGTTTCACAATTAATAAAGTAATGCCGACAAGGACACATAATTCACAAGTATAACACATAAGCACCGCCACCATAAGTGGACCATACCAATCATAATCCTAATTAAAGACTAATAGAAGATAAAATAGATAGAGTTAGGGAAGCATACCACTAATCCAATCTCACAACTTCAAACCATATCCAAATCATCCAACACAATACTCAAAGGCCTTTACCAATGACCATGATCACCAATTCAATCCAATATTCATAATATACAATGAATCCAAAATAACTCAATATGAATTCATCAATTTAGGACAGCCTACAAATGATTCTAACATAATTTTTTTCATAATTCAATAGCGCAAAGTAAACTACATAAGAATTCAATAGTACAGAGACATGGTCAATCATCTCATAATATAGTCAAAATATGGAATTTGTGATTTTCATGTATTCATAGGAATTTTTTGTCAAAATCATCAAACTAACATCAATTCAATCATAATACAATGATTCAAAATGTTTTATGCAAGAACCCATGGCTAGATCACAAGTTAGAAGTTAATCTTTTGGGAAAAGTCTTGGAAAACCACTTTGAAATTTGGCTAAAAAAATTCAAGGATGAAAATCATACCTTAATGGAGTTCTAGAGAGTTTTGTAGGGGTCTTGGGGTTTTGATTTTGAATAATGACTTGAATTAGGGTGCTAGACTTATAAAACTATTTAAAACCCTAAATGAACTCAATAAACCAACCAACTAATTTTAGGAGGTGAAAACCCCAAAATAGCCTTGGGCTGGTCGAGACCCTGCTGAGAATTGCATGTCTCATTTACGGCCACCCATTGATGCCCTGTAGCCCAACTAACGGACCATCCTATTGGTCCATTCTTTGGGTCAAAGTCTTGACAAATGGAAGCACAAGCTCCCATGTTTAAGTGTCAATCTACGCCACCGATCTATGGGGCATTGACTTGCCTACTAGGCTTCGACTGCCTTCCGTAGGTGAGGCTTGTTTTGACAACTTTTGGCTAGGAGTTGGGTCCTCCTTAAGGACCTGTTGGTTGGTCCTTGGGGAGTTTTGCCCATACGTTTCCAACCAAAATATATTCATACACATGTGACCAGCCTACTAGGCTTCGACTGCCTCTCGTAGTTGAGGCTTGTTTTGATAACTTTTGTCTAGGAGTTGGGTCCTCCTCAAGGGCCCGTTGGTTGGTCCTTGGGGAGTTTTGCCCGTACATTTCCAACCAAAATATAGTCGTTCACATGTTAAAGACCCATCACATCAATTTAATCCAAAACAAACACATAAAACTTAATGAAACACACTAAGACACACAAGCACGCTTCAAGGCATACCGTTCTAACGTCATGGCGGTTTTTGGACGTTTTACATCCAAACTTCACCAAACTTTAGACACTGCCTCAAAACATTATTATAAACAGTTTTAGGACTTTAAAACATCATGACACAAGTATTAGTATCTAATTTGACCTAATTTGATTTAGAGGTGTTACATAATCCTTGGATAACCTTTCATTCAAGGAGTTCTACCAAAGGTTTTCCAAAGAGTTTCTATGATCAAGTTTCTCAATTTCAAATCTAAGTATGGATTCATAGTCAAATTATTTTCAAAGACATCATAAATATGAATTAATGTTTAATCAAGGGTTTTAAGATGATTTTCAATGAAATTCCTTGAAGAACCCATGATCTCCCTAAACTCTCAATTTAGCCTATAAAGTGGGTGTTGTGAGCTTGATTGTATGTTAATTAAATTAAGAATTAAATTGTGATGTATTATTGAATGATATTGCTATATTTACCTATTTATTATGAATTGTTGAGAATGTATCAATGTTTATCATGGCTTGGATAATTGGTAAGTTGACCTAACTTCTTGTCATTGATATTGAAAATTGATCTTGTATGGTTTGATCCACTTATGGCGGATGTGTCTAATTCTTGTCTATCTATATATATGGTGATCATTTATTTGAGTTGAGGGAAATATATTTAAAGTGAATTGTTATTATGATGAACATGAGTATGAAGATGTGCCATGAAGGTTATGTATGAAATGCTCAATGCTAGCATGATGTTTCAAGTGTGTTGATGATGAGGAGTATAATGTGAATGATAATTTTAAGGATAATGTGTGATATACACGATTGATTATGTTAAGTAATATTGTGAAATTACCCATACCTATGTTACCCCTATATGAATGTGTGATTATATACATGTTGGGAGTTAATATTCAAGTTTGGAATGAGTCTATGTCTGCTATGATAAAGGGTGGGTGTGTGGTCTAAAATTCCTAAATGCTCTATATGAGTTGTTCATGACTTGGAGATATTTTAAATATGTTGTGATCCTTTGAAGGAAGTTCCCTCAATACCAATGTTGTTTCTATTATGTCATTATGAGGACCAATATGTACACACACCCCATGCATAACTATGAGTATGATATATTTAGGGTGTTGATTAAAAGTATAATTATTATATGCATCTTTATATCTTATTATGCATGAAAAGTATATGACTAGTAAAACATGAATATGTGTTGTCTAAAAGTGTTTATGTGAAAGATTTTCTCATACATACACACACATGAATGTATGAATGAAGAAGGTTAATGATAATCTAGTGAATGAGAGTCTCTTGAAAGGTTTCCTCAATTGTACCCTAAACAAGACTATGTTATGAATGTTATGATTATGTGAAAGGAATTCTGACATGAAGTTGGTTTTTATGAAAGGAAATTCTCATCATATAAACAATGAGCTATGTACATGTTATATGAGGGGTTAAGCCTCTATGACATATATTGTGACTTAATATTTAGGAAATACTTAAAGGATCTTCAAAAAGTAAATTTAGCTTAACACCGAGTGAACTTGACAATGAGAGGTGTTCCTTCACAAAGCAAGGAGGTTCACCTGATATTCTCATGAGGTGGAAACTACAATGATAATTAGCATAAAGACAGTTTCTTGTAACAACATCCTAATTCCTTGAATATGTGCCCATATAGAAACCTTAGCTACTGGATCCACCTAGCTGCTATTATGAATGTTTATTCCCTACCTTGGAAAATAGGACACGCTCTTTCTGAAATGTCAGAGGTTGACACCGGATTCTATGTAGCTCACATGGTCTATGTCAGTTATGGAAAAGTTTTCTGAATACTAAAATGAACAGATGAAAGTAAGAAGATGAACACTAACTAGGACTACTTAAGAGATGTTGCTTAGTGTAGGTAAGGGAATGGCACTTTACCTATATATTGCATAAGTGTCTCTTGAGAGGAGTTCTAGGGTGGGTTCTTTATGTTTGTATGTATGTATGTATGTATGTATATATAATATATATATATATATATATATATAATATATATATATATATATTATATATATATATATATAATGAATGACATTATGGTGTTAATATACTTGTTATGAATAATATGCATGATTTGTTTTCATTTGATATACATGATGTTGGTCTCACTTAGTATGCATGTTGTTGGCTGTACTTGTTATGATGATGTATGAGGTATAAGACAATGCTTGCGACCTGCTTGTTGGTTTTCTTGGTTTTTGTGGGGTTATGGGACTTCACATACACATTGCACTAGTGGACTTGGATTGGGGTTATGAGTAAGGTCTTGTGATGTATTTATGAAATGAACTCTAAATATGTGATATTGTTTATGGTTTTATCATGATGTTACTTATAGTATGGACTTGTATAATGTTCATGGAGTGTGCATAAAGACTAAATGGTCTATGACTAAGATGTAATAAATGAATGAGTTCTTATATGAAATTAATGAAGTATGTTGGTCTTTTGTTTAAAGTTAAATGATTATGTTGTGACTTGTTGAATATGATGTGCCTAGTTTAGGGTGACTTTATAGGAACACTTGCTGTTAATAGTATTATGGGATGATACTTGCACATTGCACTAGTGTGACTTGGGATTGTCTTAGGTGATGGTTCTTTTGTGAAGGTTATGTTTATGATATAGTTGTGCCCTTATGAAATTATGTTGTTAAATTGATGAAGTTTGAATGAATGTTCACCCTTTGTGACATAAAGGTGATACTTTAGTATAAATGGTGGAATGAGACACTATTCATACATTGTACTAAGTATTACTTAAGGGTTGCTTGAGGTAAGGAGTTGAGGTAAAAGGAAAGGTAATGTATTGGAGATAATGAATGTGTCTTAAATGTGATAAATGACTCTATGTGTTGTGAATGATATCCAAGACTATTACGATGTATGTGAACTATATTGTGTTTATAGGATTAAATGTTCATGCAGTTTCTCTAAAATTATATGTTGTATAGTTTCCAACTACATTTCCTCTTTAAAGCATGTTTTTGCATGATTATCATACTCAGTACATTCTTGTACTAATACCATTTTATTCATATTTTTACACCAAGTGTAGGTGGTGGTGGCTAAAGGACCTTTAATACAATGAAGAGTTTGGATTAATGTTCCCAAGTTCGGGTGTGTCCTTAATTATTCAAGGACATTTTTGTTTAAGAGTTTGTTTAAGTTCATGTAATAGACTAGTAATGTTCCTTTGTATTATAAGGGTCGTGTCTCTATTATATTCAAGTCGTGTCTAAGATGGCAAGATGAGACTTAGTATGCTAACTTTGTATTAATGGTTTTTAAATGAGATGACTTTTAGTCTTGTATTATATTATGAAAAAGGTTTAAGTTTTCGCACTATTTTATGACAATGCGATGAATGACTTCTAAGGGCTTGTATAATACCTCCGAGAGGTCTAGTACACCGTGTTACGACTAGGGGGTGCTCTAGAATTGTGACAGAAAGTCAATATACTAGAAGTGTTGGAGGGGGTGTAAAGATGTAAAATTACAGATGAAGAGACCATCACTTCCCTTGAGTGTCGGCTTATGGGTGCATTAAGCATAATTGAAACCGTGAAAGCTGAGATGGAAGTGCCTATGGAGAAATTGAAGATAGAAGGTTTGCGAGGCCAAGATTAACACTCTAAAGACTTTGGTATTCAAAGGTGGTGGTGGCGCACAAGAGGTTGGAGAATTTCGTTTGGCACTTGGAGAATTACTTCAAGTCTAATAAAGTGAACAACGATGAAAACAAGATTAACACAACTATGTTGTACCTATCAGAGATGGTCATGTTATGGTGGAAGTTATTATGAAGGGGGTTTGTAACATCAACACATGGGAGACACTTTGAGTCGAATCCAAGAAAACCTTCTTTCCTAATAACGTCATCTATAAAGCAAAGCACAATTTTAGAGAGTTGAGAATACCGACAACATATGAGCATATGCAAAAGAGTTCACCACCCTAATGCTTCAGATTCCCAACCTTACTAATGAATACATGATGTTCCACTTCATGGATGGGCTGTAAAATTGTGTCAAGATTGAGTTGGAATGTCGACAAGTTAGGACCGTTGATGAATCCATCAAGCATGACGAAGCTTTAACATACTTTAGGAATGAATAGAATGAAAAATTCAATGGAAAAGAGATGAGAAGTAGTCATGACAAAGGTGGAGAAGATCGTGGCAAAAGAAAGGAGAAACAATCCAATCTAAAAAATCATGACACCTACAAGTATGATGGTAAAAAGTTTGGATGCATGAGCTATGATAAGAGGAAAGTGCAGACCATAAAGGGACATAATTGCCATAAATGTGGTGGGCTAAGTTTCTATGCAAGGTGTCGTTAAATGAAGACTCTAGAGGCATCTAACAGGAATGGAAGTGAGAAAAATGCTCAAGAACAAGGGTAAGGATCAATAACGATGTAGTTTAGCATGATCCATGCTGAGTTGTAATGACCCTGAACGTCATTTTTTTTGGAATTCTATAAAGTTACCATTTTGTCCCTCCTTAAGATATGAAAACCTAAAGAAGGAAACACCATTTAGAAAAGTATCATTTACTTAATTGCCTTTTTTTATCCACTACAATTCAATAATTCTTTTTCTCTCTATTCTCATTTTTGCCCAAATCTTAGTTTGATTGTTTTATTTTTGTTGAATAGTTATCTAGGGTTTTTTAATGGCGCCGGGAGAAGCACCATCGAAGAGTTTATGGGTGGGTAATCTTGCCCCTGACATGACCGATGAAGATCTAGTATCGTTGTTCCAGAACTTTGGCCCAGTTAACAGCATAACTAGATGTAACTCTCGCGGGTATGGATTTGTCTTATTTAGAAACGTCCACGACTCCAAGGAGGCTAAAGACGCACTCCAAGGATCCGTCATTCATGGCAATGCTTTAAGGATTGAATTCGCTAAGCCGGTTTGTGTTTTTCTTATTTATGTTTCTTTGTTGTTTGATTTATATGTATTTTTATTATTTCTTCATAATTATTTGTTGTGTTTTATTAGGGAAATTGTCAATGTTTTACTTTCCAATTATCTAGAGAAATTCCTTGCCTTTCTCCGCACTCTCAATATAAAAAAATATTACAAAATCGTCCAAACGAGATTTGCGATAAAATAAGTATGCTTCAAAAAAGAAAAAGATGTAGATGAAATAATTATTGTTTTTGTAAATCTGACTATGAATTCCTTTGTAACTAGTATGATATATTTCTTTGTAAAAGACTTGTATAGTAGGAACACAAGTATTTTGGACTGAAGCGTATTTAATTGAATGATTATTTCCTTCTAGCACAATTTTTGAGATATTTTTAGGGTGCAGACGCAATAATATTGTGTTATCTTAAATCTTTTAGGAGCAAGGGCACTATCCCAGTAGGAGCATTGGTCATCCTAATCCTCTAATTATGCCTCAAGATTTTTTAAGGAACTACTCTCATTCTAGGAATGTTGGCTTCACAAGGCAACATGTAATACTCCTTTCTCTTTGAAACATTTCTATTTTTTTCCTTAGAAGTTGTTTGAGTCTTTTGTAGTGTAGGACTATCACCTGTCCTTAGGTTGATATAAAAGAAGAAGAAGTAAGATTAGGTTGTTAACATGGTTCAGTAGTTTGAATTAAGTATGTAACTAGTCTAATTTGATAGTTTTCACAAATTTTAAATTGGGTTTAAGTAACTATTATGCCTTCTTTTTTCGCACATGACCACAAATATGAATGAGCTTTCTATGCTACATTGGCAGTATATAATAGTCTATCAATCTACCACGTTAGTACTACATAGGATTAATCTCTTTCATTATAAGAATAAATTAAAAAAATTAGCAAAAGAATAAAAGTGATATATTATTTTTAAAATATAAAATTAATAATAAATAATATTGAGAAATTTTAGGTTTAGAAAACATAAAAATCATATTTGTATCCTATAGTTATAGTTTGCATAATTGCGCTCCATATCAAATTATGTTTGCTTTGATTATTAATATGTATATTTCGATATACTTATACAAAAAGAATCAATTGTATAAGTATATATTTGGAATCAATATGCAAATAAGAAAGTTTTTTTTTTTGTAATATCTATGTTTGTATGAAGCGAAAAAGAGAGAAAGATAAAAGCGAACTAGGCAGGAGAAAATATGCATTGTATAATTATACGTGTATAAGATGAAAAAAATATGAATTTGTATATACAGTTCTCGCTTTATGCAAATACAAACACAATTTATAAATTTGTCTTTGTATAAAGTGAGTATGTGTGTAAGGGAGAGGCAAGCAAGATAAGGAGAGTGACGAGCGAGATATCTGGGGAATGAGGCTAACGAAACGATAAACATATTTATCTCACTTTATACAAATACAAACACAATTTATACATTTATGTTAGTATAAAGTGAGAGAGGCGAAAGAGAGAGTGGTGAGCGAGACAATTGGGGAGAGAGGCTAATGGAAAAATGTTTGCTACATATTAGAATAAAACGAAACTGTGGTTATAACATTTGATTTTAATTAATAGTTTGTTATTTTATGTATTTTCTTAATATTTTTTACTGTTTTTATTTTTCTCTTTTGCAAATGAAAACAAAACACACATCTAATATATGACTCTATTTTGCATTTTATTTTTTACAAAAATTTTTTACTAAAAAACATATAAAAATTGAAATATCAAATTTAAGCTTACCTCTGTTTGTTGAATATTTCTTATAATTTCTTCTTTTCAAGGAATATGGAATTCTCATAATTTGTTGGTATATAATATAAACTATTTTGGGTATCATGGAGGACTGGCTGACTGAGATAATATTTTGGTTTTTAAGAAATAGATCAATCTTTGTGATATCATGTATGCATATATACCATGTGCGTATTACAAATAACTTAAGTTACTAGATAGTATTGTTAGTATAATAGAAATCTATTTTTATATTTACCAAAAAATTAATCATATAGTCGTGTAGTTGTAGAAGAAACACTAATTTTAGTTGAAGATTTGCTTATCTAGGCTTGTGAAAAATCACATTACCTAAAATTGAAGAATAGGATATATAGATCTAAAAAAGGTTAGTATGATTAATGCGTATGATCTTAAATGTTGCAGGAGCAAGAACCGGAGTTTAAGGATGGACACTATCCCAATAGGAGCATCGAACACTCTCATGATGTATGTAATGCTACTTTTGTATTTGAAACTTTTAGACAAACAATGCAATTTTGTTAATTCTATCTTCTTCTTCTTCTACTTCTTTCGTGCATGCAGTTGCCTAGTAAAGTATTGTGTATCAGTTATCCTCCCACGGTTCATGTGGATAACAACATGATACATAATGCTATGATTCTTCTGGGTGAGATTAACAGAATAAAAACTTTTAATGATAAGTATTTCTCATTGGTTGAGTTTAGAAGTGTGGAGGAAGCCCAACGTGCTAGAGAAGGCTTGCAGGGTAAGCTTTTCAATGATCCCAGAATCACGATTGAATATTATTATCCATTTCCACCTACAGAGACCATGGCCCAAAATCCGCCTATCTTGGCCCCAAGTGCTCCTATTACAATTAGTCCTGGACAGCACTATATATGGAATGGCATTATTGCCAGGAAAGGAACATCAGTGTGTCGGGCTGTCTGTGTTCCTACTAGGGAAAGTGTAATATCTGTGCTGTAAGTATAATTTATTCTTCCCTTGTTGCTTATTATTTATGCTTTATTTTTTGATTTAACAAATTTATCAGCCTCTTATTATCTTCTTTCTAGAGAATTTTTTTTGCTGAAATGGTGGTCTGTGGACTTTTTTCTAATGTATATTGTGTCAAGAAAAGATGTTAGAATACAATATATATATAAATGTTTCATCTTTCTTTGGTTTAGAAAAATTACTATAAGTTAACTACATCGGTTTTCTTTTTCCAGCCCTGATATCGTCAACTGCACTGCCAGAACGGGGTTAGACAAGTTAACAAAACACTATTCAGATGCTGCTATAGGGTTCAACATTTTTTTCTTCCTGCCTGATACTGATCATAAAGAGTATGCCTCATATGCAGAGTTTTTGAGGTACTTGAGTGCAAAAGATCGTGTTGAAGTTGCAAAGCTTTCTGATGGAACTCACATGTTCTTGGTGCCACCTTCAGACTTCATCAGCAAGGTTCTGAAAGTTGATGGTCCAACGTGTATTTATGGTGTGGTTCTAAAGTATTCACCTCGTACAACTAGTGCCACAGTCTTGCCTAAGTAATTTTGACCATCAAGTGATGTGGAAGGAAATGCGAAACCCTCTGCATCGGGTGTTACTGTTGCACTACAATCTCGGACATATGTTGATCGGAAGACATCATGATGCCGGGATAGCTCATGGAACCAGATGTTTTAGTGGCTTTCTATATTAAACAAATCTCTTTATATATTTCCTTAAATATCATTTCTATTCATTGATAGTGTTTACTCTATTCATGTGTCATTTCCCATAATAGAGATGGAATGAAATAGGTGTTCAATTGTGACATGCTGATCAAAAATTTAATCTTGTAGGATGTATTTGTTAAAGGGCCCTGTATTAGACTGATTAAGTAATTTTCATCACCAATGTTCATTTGAACTCCTTTTCTACAAAGATTCCCACCTTAAGGAGGAAACATTCATATTCTTAATAAGCAGGATATATACAACTCTTGATGAAGACGTGTAAATAAGTGATTATGCAAGATGATCTCAATTCATGTATAAGAGAGTGGGCTTGCTCACAAAAGAGCGTTAAAGTGCGTAAAACTAATCTTTGTATATTAAAGTTAAGAAACCCCACAACAAAAAAGACCATATGTAAAATATAGTTCTTTCCTCATTAATTATTGACGTAGATTTTATTTCTTTATTTTAATATCTCTATGTCCGTTGAACCCAATAACAATTTCATTGGAGGAAGAACTTACATGAATCTCATTAATTTAGGAGATAATTACTTAAATGTTTTTTAGTTTGCAATATTACGTATATCTTACTGATACGCTCAAACTTACTTCTCAATAAGAAGTAAAGCGGTCGTATCAAGTAAAGAACCCAACTAATGAGGTTGACATCATTCCCACGAGGAAAATAGTTCAGACTTAACTTTAATCTATTATTACTATTATTTATTCAATTATTTCCTTAGAAAAAAAAAGACAATAAAAGGGAGGGTTTTATTTCAAAATTAATGAAAATAACTAACTAAATTAAAGTAAACAACAAACAGATTCAAATCTTGCAGTTTAATCAATTAATAAAAGTAACTAGGGTTTAAGTGATCCCCACATGTTCCTAACTTGATAATTCTAACTATAACAATTCTTTCCTAGTATCTTGCATGCAAAGTGATAAGTTATGTATTTCTAATTCCATGGTCCGGCATCTAGAAAATTTCACTCCGCACCTTTGTCCGGCTACGTGTGTTGCTATACTAACCCTTACCTTTACCTCATATTAAGCATTGTATTCGATATTTGACTAAGTTATTACCTCGTACCAATCAACACTAGCCTATTAGATAGTATACACTAAATCTATGTTGATAATTCTTTTCCTATTATCTACTTCCTTGGTCCGGCAAGTAGGATTACAGCGAGTTCTGACGTTGGCCATCCGTTAAAAAGACTTCTAAACGAAAGAATTATCAATACATGCAAGACACTATTGTCGAATTGTTATTTTAGTTAGATTTTTACCTCATTATTGACCCATGGTTCCCAGAGCCATAGTTATGGAGTTTACTTACCCATAGTCATAATCACAATATTCATATATATAATATAAGAATTCATGCACTTACTTTGATGAAAAAGAATAAAATTCTTAAATTTACTTGATTAATCAACAAAATCACCAACAATCAATTCCAGAAAAGTGTAACAATCAAAAAGTCTATTATCCAAGAGTCTAATGATAAAAAAGTCCACTATCAAAGAGTTTAACCAACAAAGAGTTTAACCAACAAAGAGTCTAACCCCCAAAACGAGGTTTTTTGAACTATTTATAAAAAACAAAAACCTAATAAAAGAAGGACTCTAATTACTGAAAATCTGACAAAACGCGGCTAGGTCGCCAGACCTCGTGACGAACTGTCGTGGTCACGACGGGCCGTTGATACGCTCAAACTTACTTATCAAATAAGAAGTAAAGCGGTTGTATCAAGTAAAGAACCCAACTAATTAGGTTGGGATCGTTCCCACGAGGAAAATAATTCAGACTTAACTTGAATCTATTATTACTACTATTTAGTCAATTATTTCCTTAGAAAGCAAAGATAATAAAAAGGGTTTTTTTTAATTCTAAATGAATGAAAATAACTAGCTAAATTAAAGGAGACAACTAACAACTTCAAATGTTGGAGTTTAATTAATTAATCAAAGTAACTAGGGTTTACGTGTTCCCCACAAGTTCATAACTTGATAATTCTAACTATAACAATTCTTTCCTAGTATCTTGCATGCAAATTGATAAGTTATGTATTTCTAAATCCTCGGTCCGGCATCTAGAAAATTTCACTCCGCAACTTGGTCCGGCTACGTGTGTTGCTATACTAACCATTACCTTTACCTCATATTAAGCATTGTATTCGATATTTGACTAAGTTATTACCTCGTACCAATCAATACTAGCCTATTCGATAGTATACACTAAATCTATGTTGATAATTCTTTTCCTATTATCTACCTCCTTGGTACGGAAAGTAGCATTAGGCGAGTTCTAACGTTGTCCATCCGTTAGAAAGACTTCTAAGTGAAAGAATTATCAATACATGCAAAACACTATTCTAGAATTGTTATTTTAGTTAGGTTTTACCTCATTATTCGGCTATGGTTCCCACAACCCTAGTTATGCAGTTTAGTTACACATAGTCATAATCACAATATTCAAATATATGATATAAGAATTCATGCATTTACTTCAATGAGAAAGAGTAAAATCCAAAAGTTCACTTGATTAATCAACAAAGATCACCAACAATCAATTACTGCAATTAATTGAAGAATAAAGATTCTCCAAAAGTGTAATAATAATCACGAAGTCTAATCCACAAAAGAAGCTCAAAATAACCAACAGTCTAACAAAGAGTCTAAAAATAATCAAGAGTCTAACCCCAAAAATAAGGTTTTTCGAACTATTTATAAAAAATAAAAATCTAATTAAATAAGGACTCTATTTGCTGGAAATCTGTCAAAACGCGTCTGGGTCAACGGACCTCGAGACGGATCGTCATGTCATGGACTCCGTCATCCCATACTTGTGCAATTTCTTCTGCTGCTCTCTTCATCATCCTCAACGGTAGGTATGACAGATCGTACAGGCATAACGGTCCGTCAGGGGTCTCCATTCCATAACACTTGAACTCTTGAAAATTGGGTACTATGACTTCTTCTCAGATATTCATGACGAACCAGCAGGATGGACCGTCATGGATACGACGGTACGTCACGCACTCTGTAACCCCACACTTGGTCAGAATTCCTCATCTTCCTTCAGCACCTGCACTACGATGCTACCTACGGACTGTCACTGTCACGACGAACCATCACAAGCTCCGTAGGTGGGTACTTTTTTGTATTCCTTGCTCAAAAACCTCCATATTAATCTTTTAGACAAATTTCCTACAAATAAAGAGAAACTTACATAAAAATTAGTACAAAAAGGCTTTTGGACACACTAAACTTAAGGAAAAAGTATTAAAAATACCGTGAAACAACGGTATATCACCACCCTCAACTTAAATTCGTTGTTTGTCGCAAGCGACACACTAATGACTCAATACAAAATCGTTGTACAATAGTATCCATGTTTTATCCTTTGCAATCATTTGGCTCTCAATCCCGATCAATGTCATCATATTTATGCACGCTATCACTATTAGGCTTGAATTATGTGGAATCAGACTATGACACAAACTCACCATGCACTAACACCTATCCTCTTCATTTTCTCACCGAGGTGCTAATATTTCCAGTATTGCAACTAGTGTCCTCACTTCATAAAAAAATCCACATTTTACAAACAATGATAACAGTTTGAATATAAGGATTACTTTCAACACTCACTCTCCGAAAAAATTCACAACTCATTCATACATATTGCCATAATCTTGCCCTTATTTTCACTGCTTTAAGTTCTCATACAACTCTTAGGATCACGATAGAACTTTCTTAGCTTGTAACATAGGCAAAGGGTTAGGTAGGGTATATTTAGGTATACTTAAGTGACTTTTATTACCCTCCTTTACATATCGGCTAAACATACCACTTTTTATCATTTTATCTCGCCCAGTTTCTTATATTCTTTCACCTTGCTATTTTCCTTTCTTTCTTCATTTGTGTATGTGACTCTCGTCTTTTATTACTTGTATTTCTTGTATTTTTTTCACTTTTCTTTCAACTGATTCTTGAGTCACTTTACTTTTGTTCTTTCTCGCTCTTTGTTCTTTCAACCCCACTTTCCAGAGCATTCCTCATAATAGCCACCCTCAATTCATGGCTTTGCCATGAGTCAAAGTACACAATACCCAAAGTTGGGTCAGGGCCATAAAAAGGGTTGTTTACTGCATTAGCCACCCTCAACTTATGCTTTTGGCATAAGCTGAGGTACACATCTCCAAGGAGGGACCAGGGCCAACACATTATTATCAGAAAAGATCAGTTGGGGTGAAATAGAAAGGTCTAGTTTAAGCTCAAATCATTTGGATCAAAGAAGGATTAATTTCATTTGGTTTTCTTTTATTTAGGCTAAAAATGGGCTATATTGAACAACGTCCTATGATCCTTTTCTAATTGTTTATTACAACTTACTTTTAGCAGGACTAACCAAGCAAGTTCTAGCTCACTACAAATAGTGGACTATTCAAATCTTCCTCACACTCACTTGACATCTCATTACTCTACCAGATTATCAAACACCTAGTTTGAATTTTAAACTTAGGGTCATGCAGTGGTGTACCTATATGTCATGCTTAGAGCCACACATTTATCAATTACTATGCCTAGTCATGCATCATTTTCATTTTATCAGGATATCATTTTAGCCATCATTCTTCAGAATTAAACTATGTACACAAAATATAGACATGCTGGTTCAACAGAAAAACTAATCAGTCTCTTGGGGAAAAAGAATACAGGCAAGAAAACCCCAAAAGAGGATAGTAAATTGGGCTACTCAGACTTCACACTAGCACTCACTTTCAATTTATCCCACCCCCCAACAAAAAGACATGCAATTGTCCCCAATGTATAACAAAAATTGAATACAAGAGTGGTAGGTGAATCAAACCTAGGACACAAAGCGCCGACAATCAACAAGCTGGTGGGTCTGGTTCCCCGGAACCCACTACCTCTGTAATCTGGTCACGCTCAGTAGTGTCCACACATCAACAACACTATCAACAGTGCCTCCCGCCATCTCCACATTTCTAGAGCTAGATGTCCCAGCAACTAAATCTATTGCCCTCATCTGACGCGCCTCCTCATCAGCAATTGAGGCTCTCCTCGCAGCCTCCATCTCATGGTGCTCCATCTTTCGTGCTTGAGCCTCATCCTCCTTTCAACCCTTACGCCTCTTGGCATGCTCTCGAGGGGGAGGTGGTGGAATCTCAGAAGTGGCGAATAAGGACTCCATCACTGTGTCTTCAATAGGATCTGCAGAAGGGGCCTCAGACTAAGGCACCCTAGCTTCTAAGATCATATCGACGTCTGTGCGAAGACTGTCGACCGCAGCCTGAAGGGTCGACACATCCACTTGAGGAGATGTTCGAGCTAACACTTACAACTCCAAAGCGTCCAAGCGCTGATGAACCTCAGCGATCTTCCGCTTTGTGTGCTGGACCATTCTCCGCTCCAAGCGTTCTTCTGCCTCAGCAATAGACCTCTGCATCCAAGCCTGGATGTGATGCAGAAGTGTAGCCATCTGTGCCTCTAATTTTTGGACCCTAGAAAGTGGGACCAGAGCGGGGAAAGGGGCTGAGCGAGAGGAGCTCCAGGCAGTGCTACTACCCGGGATAGACTCAATCAGGTAGTGTCAGTGGAAGCCACCTGCGTAGCTGTGCGGGCCTGTGCTACTGTATCAGCCAGATTGTCACCAAGTGGAGGCAACTCTAGACGGGGCCCTCTGCATGGATCCAACTCATTGGCGTCATCCCTGATGAGGCCGATATCAACAGTGCCCAGCGGGGTCTTGAGCTGATCAACGTGCCATATAGGCACACCTGCGGACATGCATAGCGAAAATATCATGCACAGGAATGGGTAAGTAGTTGTGACCTTAAAAAGCCCTCTCGTGCATGACCGCCTGTAGAAGCCAAGAAAAATCCATCTCAAACCCGGCTATCATCGCCGTCATCAGTACTGCTCGATCCCATGTGACTATATTATCAGCGGCTATGGGGGAAAGGCAGTGGAGGAAAATCAACCACAAAAACTTCGCCGTGAAGGTCAGGTTAGCCTTCTTGATGGCTCCTTTCGGCTCGGTCACCCAGTCAGCACCCTCTCCATCAACGGACAAGTGCAGGGCCATCCACCTCTTTATGGTCTCTCTCATCGATGACTCACGTAGGAATTGGCCATCTTTGAAAATTTTCCACCGGTAGTCAAACTCGGCGGTGAGAGGGGTCCGGTTGGCATCAACATCCTTGCCGTATAGCTACCGGCGGATGGCAGGTAGGGAGATATCAACCTGAATGCTATGTACTCGGACATGCTCCAGTGGGGTCTGTTTGGCGGGGGCAGCCCGCCTATTAATCTGTGATCTGAGAGTAACCACGTAAGATGCGTAAAACTCTATGACAAACTCTTCACTATAACGTCCCAACGAATGCGTTGTCCACTCCAGTCAATGTCGGGTGAAGAGATTGTAGATCTCTGGCATAGTCAGGAGATTTCCCATATGGACCCTCCGCTCCAATGTAAGTGTCCGTGTCATGACTCCTTTGTCATTTAGAACCTTTGCGTCGGAATAGACTTGATACTTTCCGTCGACAAACCACTAGTTAGGCAGGTCGGCAATCGGGGTGAGAGCACGAGTCGGTGAAACGGGTGTGGATTCTGAACTGTCAGCCTCATCAGACGAGGAAGACTGTACAGCGGTGGCGGGTGCAGGGACCTCGGCAGATCCGGAGGATTCCTCCGACCACGAAACTCCTAAGGAGCCAGACGCTCCTTCTTCATTAGTAGCTGACCCAGAAGGTGTGCCGGTCAGTGTGCGCTCCTAATCAGACTAGGAGGGACTAAGCTGGACGCCACCTTTTTGGGTGTGGCTCTGGCAGCATGTGTAACTTGGAATGGGGTGGAAGTGCCTGGGGGCACATACTCGGGGTCACACTCATCATCAGAGCCAATGACCAGGCGGGTAGACGGGGCGACAAACTTCGATCGCCCGCGTGCGTAGATACGATCTTGTTTTGTTGACATAATAGATAGTACCTGTAAAGAATCAATATTACTACTAGAAGGAGCAAACAAGACAAGAAAAACCACACAAAAAAAGATAAAAGAGTTAAGATGTAATGACATTTTTATAGTAACAGTGAAACACGACAGACCAAGTGACGGCTCATCATGAGTACGATTGACTGTCATGGGGTCCGTCATGTATTACTTTAAACTATGTTTATGTGGAGACCCCTAAAGGAAAGTCTCTGACAAGTATGACTGATAGTGCAGGACGAACCGTTATGAGTATGATGGTCTGTCGTCAATGTCCGTCATGGGACACTTAGAAAAGAGTATGGAGACCCTTAGGAGAGGGGTCTCTGACCGTCATGACGGTTATGTAGGACGAACCGTCGATGGTATGACGGTCCGTCGTAGATGTCTGTTGGAGGACACTTAAAAAAAGTGAGAGACCCTTAGGAATAGGGTCTTTGACCGTCATGACGGTATGTGGAGGACGGACCGTCGTGGGAATGACGGTCCTTCGCATGTGTTCGTTGGAGGACACATAGAAAAATGAGAGACCCTTAGGAACAGGGTCTCTGACAACTAGAGCGGTTGTGCAGGACGGACCGTCGTGGGAAAGACGGTTCGTCACACGTGTTCGTTGGAGGACACTTAAAAAAGTGAGAGATTCTTAGGAATAGGGTCTCTGACAACCCACTCGATTGTGCAGGACGGACCATCATGCGAAAGACGGTCCGTCGCATATGTCCGTTTGTGGAAACTTGGAGAAAATTGGATAGTGGGGTGTTAGGGATGTTCCAATGGACCCAATGCCGGTCCGTCGTGGGTACGATGGTCCATCATCAGGGTCTCGTTCTGTCATTCGATGACAGAACTGGGGATACCCATTCATCCCGTATGACCCAAATGGAATTGTTAGTGTTTTAACCTACATTTGTCTAACCCAAATACCTAGTAAACTAGCAATGCTAAAGCACCTATTGCTAGAGTTTTAACAAGGCAATTTTGAAGATTCTCAACCTAGGTCAGACAGAATTTGTATTAAAGAATGAACCCATCAAGAAGAACTAGGCTAGTACTAATTGATAACAAAAATGCAAAATAAATGGGTAGAAATCAGAGACACATACCTCAGAATCTGAGAAAAATAAGCGGGGAAGGTACTTGGTGATCAAGTAAAGAACCAAAGCGGCAGACTCCGACTAGTAGATGGTGAATTTTAGGAATTGGGAAACTTGGGAAAATGATCATTGTAAGAGAGGGGGGTTATGAACTTGGAAGTTAAAAAGGGAGGGAAATGGTAGGAAGAGGGAAGATATGGGGTGAAATGAAGGGGGTGGGGGTTTAAAAATTCTTCATATTTAAAACCCCCAGCCGGGTCGGGTCGGGTACGCTTTATTAATGACGCGACGAGTACCCAAATGACAGTCCGTCGCGGTTGCAGCAGTCCGTAATTGGTTCCGCCCGTGTGCCCTAGTTTTGAAAATAAAATAAAAACGTACTTGGCACAACGGATTCATGCGATGGTCTGTCGAGATCGTGACGGTCTGTCAATGTATCCATCAGTGACTGCTGCAGAGTGATATTATGCAGAATTTCCTGGTGATGTACCTACAAATTTAAAACCCATTAGTACAAAATGCTACAATTACTTAAAAAAACTATAAGTATTGGGTGGCCTCTCAACAATCGTCCTATTTAACGTCGCGACACGAATGAAGGCACTTGATTACTCAGCCTTCATCAAGATGGTATGCCTCTATCACTTCATTCACCGATGCAGTATGCCCAAAATAGAGTTTTATTCGTTCTCCATTTACCTTAAACTACACTCCCTCCTTGGTTTCTAACTCAACTGCTCCATGAGGTAATATTTGGGTAATCAAGTAAGGGCCAGTCCGTTTGGACTTGAGCTTGTCCGGAAGCCAACACAACCTAGGACTGTCTAAAAGCACCCAATCCCCAACCATAAACTCTCGTTTGTCACTTTTTAGGTCATTATCCTTCTTCATCTTTTCTTTGTAGGATATAGTAGATACTGGTTGGAGCTCACCACTCTGCCTCATGGACCTACAGATGTTGAAGGTCGCTTCTTCATTGTTCAACCAAAATTTCATCTTCCCCTTTTCCATATAAACTAAGGCTCTACCTGTAGCAAGGGATGACCTTCCAAGAATATAGGCACTTCAAAATCAACTTCACAATCAAGAATAATAAAATATGCCGGAAATATTAATGACTCCACTTTTACTAGCACATCGTGGAGTATCCCTATAGGCCTTTTCACTGTTCGATCAGCCATCAGTAGCCACATCCCAGTGGGCTTTGGGTCACCCAAACTCAACTTCTTGTAAATCGAGAGGGGCATAAGATTTATGCTTGCCTCCAGATCACATAATGCTTTCGCAAAATGTAATGACCCGACTTTACAAGGAATAGTGAACACACCCGGATCTTCTTTCTTTTGTACGAGAGATCTTGTAGCGATAGACTTACATTGCTGCATTCTATCATCATCCTCAAAAGTGACCGATCTTTTCTTTGTGACCAGATCTTTCATAAACTTGGCATAACCGGTCATTTGTTCTTAAGCTTCTACCAAAGGGACATTGATAGAAAGATGCTTCAACATTGTTATAAAACGTCGATATTTACCATCCTTGGTCTTTTTCACTAATCTCTAAGGAAAGGGTGGGTGGTCTAGCATGGGAATTATCTTTATAGGGACTTCTGCATCTTTTCCAGTGCTATCTTCTGCTTCACCACTACCCTCTACCACCTTATCATTATCCTTTCTCACCTTTTCCTCATTAGACGGCATCAATGGGTCAATGGTTTGCTTACCACCCCGAGTAGTGATTGCCATACAGTGTGCATCATTTTTGGGATTTTGGATAGTGTTGCTAGGAAGAGTGCCTGGTTGCCGTGTGTTCACAGTCGCAGATAATTGGGCCAGTTGCAACTTGATCTGCTTAATCGATATTGCATGTGTATCGACTTTTTGCCCAATAACCGCTAAATCACTCCTTAACTCTTTAATGTGCTCATCAACAGCATCGAACCTCCTCATTATTTTGTGCAACGTATCTTCAACTCACGCCATACTATCTCCACCATCCCTAGGAGTAATTTCATGATTTTGAGGAGGGACATAGGGCCCATTCCTATCATTTCTGTTACAATTGTTACCCCTGTTGAAGTTGTTGTCGTATTTAGAGTTTCCATCTTAGACATAATGACCCTCACAGTTATAGTTACCATAGATCCGACCTTGGTTCCGTTGACCTTGGTGCCAATTCTCCTGATTAGAGCCTTGGGCACTCAGTCAGAAACCCCCCGTTTGCTCATTTACTTAATAGGAATCCTCCGCATAATAGCACTCATCATTTTGCGGCGGTGGTTTCGGCAGGTAGTTGACTGCATTTATCTTTTCTGCACCCCAGTGAAATGTTTTAATACCAACCGAAGCTCAGTTCTCATCTAAGCCATCTCTTCGCGAATCTCATCTGTGGCTGGGTTGTGAGTGGATTGCACTGCAAAGGTATTTCTCCTAGTATCTGACTTCCTAGTACTGAAAGCTTTATTGTTCTGGGAGATTTTCTCTAACTTTTCAGCAATCTCAGCATAAGGACACTCCCCATAAGAACCACCCGCTATAGTATCCAACACTGCTTTATTATTATCATCCTGTGCCCTATAGAAGTATTTATTTAGTGACTCATCATCTATGCGGTGATTTGGGATGCTTCACAAAAACGAGGTGAATCTATCCCACGAACTACTAACTGACTCTCCTGGTAGCGCCACAAAGTTGTTTACTCTGTCGTTGTGGTTTAGTTTCTTGGAGACCGGGTAGTAGCGTGCTAAGAAAATGTCCATTAGTTGGTTCCAAGTGAAAATTCAGTTGTAAGGGAGCTCAGTGAACCAAATAGCAGCCTCTCCCTTCAGTGAGAGAGGAAACACTCTTAGCCCTATTACATCCAAGTCCAAGTCAGGCCTCCCTACATAGCTTTTAGACACTTTCCTTACCTTAGCTATATGGTCATGTGGATCCTCAGAAGGTAGCCATGAAAACAAACCTCTGGCAGTGAGCATTTGCATCAGGCTACTAGTTACCACAAAGGTGTGGCCTGGTGGTAAAGGGGGCAATACAAGTGGCCCATCGGAGTCTGCTAAATTATCATAGCCTTTGTAGTATTCTTGGGGCCATGGAGCGGGATTTTGTCCCCTCTGTTGGTTTTCACCTGGAGCATCGGGTAACAACTGACCATGAATGTCAACAGGAGCTGGAATGTTCTTGTTTGGATCATTGTCATTAATTCCCAAGTTTTGATTCATGTTGCATAATGTACGCTCTAATTCGTGATCGTAGGGAAACGAAGGTTCTCTTCCTCTTCGTGTATTTGGAATACAAGGAGGATGGTTCTGCAAGAATAAAAAACAACAAACAAAGTAAAATTAAGAAAATATCGACTAAACTATAGTAATAAGTTTAAGTTAATCTAAAAGCTACTTTCCCCGGCAGCGACACCAAAATTTGATATGCTCAAACTTACTTCTCAAATAAGAAGTAAAGCGGTCGTATCAAGTAAACAACTCAACTAATGAGACGGGGATCGTTCCGCGAGGAAAACAGTTTGAGACTTAACTTGAATCTATTATTACTACTATTTAGTCAATTATTTCCTCGGAAAGCAAAGACAATAAAAAGGGTTTTTTTTACTTCTAAATGAAAGAAAATAACCAGCTAAATTAAAGGAGACAACTGACAGCTTTAAATGTTGGAGTTTAATCAATTAATAAAATTAACTAGGGTTTAAGTGTTCTCCACAGGTTTCTAACTTGATAAGTCTAACTATATCAATTCTTTCCTAGTATCTTGCATGCAAAGTGATAAATTATGTATTTCTAAATCCTTGGTCTGGTATCTAGAAAATTTCAGTCCGCACCTTGGTCCAGCTACGTGTGTTGCTATACTAACCCTTACCTTTACCTCATATTAAGCATTGTATTCGATATTTGACTAAGTTATTACCTCGTACCAATCAATACTAGCCTATTAGATGTTATACATTAAATCTATGTTGATAATTCATTTCCTATTATCTACTTCCTTGGTCCGGCAAGTAGCATTAAGGCGAGCTCTAACGTTGGCCATCCATTAAAAAGACTTCTAAGCAAAAAAATTATCAATACATACAAGACACTATTCTAGAATTGTTATTTTAGTTAGGTTTTACCTCATTATTCGCCTATGGTTCCCACAACCCTAGTTATGAAGTTTAGTTACCCATAGTCATAATCACAATATTCAAATATATGATATAAGAATTCATGCACTTACTTCAATGAGAAAGAGTAAAATCCAAAAGTTCACTTGATTAATCAACAAAAATCACCAACAATCAATTACTACAATTATTTGAAGACTAAAGATTCTCCAAAAGTGTAATAATAATCACCAAGTTTAATCCACAAAAGAAGCTCAAAATAACCAAGAGTCTAACAAAGAGTCTAACCCCAAAAATGAGGTTTTTCGAACTATTTATAAAAAAATAAAAACCTAATTAAATAAGGACTCGATTTGCTGGAAATCTGTCAAAACACGGCTGGGTCGACGGACCTCGCGATGGATCGTCACGGACTCCGTCTTCCCATACTTGTGCAATTTCTTCTGCTGCTTTCTTCATCACCCTCGACGGCAGGTATGACGGATCGTCACAAGCACAACGGTCCATCGGGGTTCTCCATTCCATAAAACTTGAACTCTTGAAAATTGTGTAATGGTACTATTTCTCTGATCTTCATGATGAACTAGTAGGACAGACCGTCATGGATACGATAGTCTGTCATGCACTCCTTAAGCCCACACTTGGTCAGACTTCCCCATTTTCCTTCAGCAGCTGCACTACAAAGCCACCTACGGACCGTCACGATCATGAAGAACCGTCACAAGCTCTGAAGGTGGTACTTTTCTGTATTCCTCACTCAATATCCTCCGTGTTCATCTTAGACAGATTTCTTGCAAATAAAGAGAAACTTACATAAAATTAGTACAACTTAAGGAAAAAGTATTAAAAATACCGTGAAACCACGATATATCAGCCGTCATGGAATCTGTCGTCCCATACTTCCCAAATTCTTCTATTGCTTTCTTCAGTACCTTCAATGGCAAAGCGCCGCGATCAGCAAGCTGGTGGGTTCGGTTCCGCAGAACCCACTAGCTGTGTAGTATGGACACCCTCAGTAGTGTCCTAATCAGCAACAACACTATAAGTAGTGCCTTCCGTTGTATCCACATCTCTGGAGCTAGATTCCTTAGAAGCTGACTCTACAGCCCTGATCCGACGCGATGTAATCAGCAAGCGCGACTCTCCTCGCATCCTCAATCTCATACGACCTCCGTCGTCCAATACTTCACAAATTCTTCTGCTACTTTCTTCACTATAGGTATGACAGACCGTTCCAAGCACGATGGTCTTTCGACGGTCTCCGCTCCATAATACTTAAACTTCTTGGAAATTGGGTACTGGGACTACTCTCTGATCATTGCGACGAACCAGCAGGACAGACCATCGTGGCTATGATGGTCCGTCATGGACTTCAGTAATCTCACACTTGGTCAGACTTCCCCATCTTTCTTCAGCAACTTCTCTACAATGCCTCCTACGGACCGTCACAAGCTCGACAGACCGTTACAAGCTCCGTAGGTGGTAACTTTTCTCCATTTCTTGCTCAAAAACTGCCACGTTCATCTTTGGACAGATTTCCTTACAAATAAGGAGAAACTTACATAAAAATCAATACAAAAAGGGTTTTGGACACACACTAAACTTAAGAAAAAAGCTTTAAAAATACCGTGAAACCACATATCAACACCGTCAACTTAAATTTATTGTTTGTCCTCAAGCGACGCACTATGACTCACTACAAAATCTTTGTACAATAGTATCCATATTTTATCTTTTGCAATCATTTGACTATCAATCCCGATCAGTCTCATCATATTTATGCATGTTATCACTATTAGGCTTGAATTTTTTGGAATCAGACCACGACACAGACTCACCACGCACTGACACCTATCCTCTTCAATTTCTCACCGAGGTGCTAATATTACCGGTATTGCAACTAGTTTCCTCACTTCAAAACAACCTCCTCATTTTTCACACAATGATTTCAGTTTGAGTATAAGGATTACTTTTCAACACTCACTCTCTGAAAAAATTCACAACTCATTCATACATATTGCCATAAGATTGCCCTCATTTTCACTGCTTTAAGTTCACCATACAATTCTTAGGATCACGATAGAACTTTCTTAGCTTGTAACATAGGCAAAGGGTCAGGTAGGGTATATTTAGGTATACTTTAGTGACTTTTTGCCCTCCTTAACATATCGGTAAAACATACAACTTCTTATCATTTTATTTCACCTAATTTCTCATATTCTTTCACCTTGCTATTTTTATTTCTTTCTTCATTTGTGTAAGTGACTCTTTTATTTTTCTTGCTTGTATTTAAATATATATATATATATATATATATATATATATATATATATCTATATATATATATATATATATATATATATTTATATATATATATATATATTATTTCACTTTTCTTTCAACTGGTTTTTGAGTCACTTTACTTTTGTTCTTTTTCTCTCTTTGTTCTTTCAACCCCACCTTCCAGAGCATTCATCATAATAGCCACCCTCAACTCATGGCTTTGCCATGAGTCAAAGTACACAATACCCAAAGTTGGGTCAGGGCCATGAAAAGGTTGTTTACTGCATTAGCCACCCTCAACTTATGCTTTTGGCATAAATTGAGGTTCACATGTCCAAGGAGGGACCAGGGCCAACACATTATTCCCAGAAAAGATCAGTTGGGGTGTAAAATAAAGGTCTAGTTTAAGCTCATATAATTTGGATCAAAGAGGGATTAATTTCATTTGTTTTTTTATTTAGTCTAAATATTGGCTATATTGAACAAGGGCCTATGGTCCTTTCCTAATTGTCTATTACAACTTACTTTTAGCAGGACTAACCAGGCAAGTTCTAGCTTAGTACAAATAGTGGACTATTCAATTTTTCCTCACACTCACTTAACATCTCATTGCTCTACCATATTATCAGATACCAAATTTGAATCTTAGATTTAGGGTCATGCAGTGGTTTATCTCTATGTTATGCTTAGAACCACACATTTATCAATTACTATACCTAGTCATGCATCCTTTTCATTACATCAGGATATCATTTTTGTTTTACCCATCATGCTTCAGAGTTATACTATGTACACAAGTATTAGGCATGCCGGTTCAACAATAAAAATAATCAGTCCCTTGGGGAAAAAAACACAGGCAAAAAAATCCCAAAAGAGGATCGTGAATTGGACTACCCAGACTTCACCCTAGCACTCATTTTCCATTTACCCCACCACAACAAAAAGATATGCTATTGTCCCCAATGCATAAAAAGAACTGAAATACGAGAGTGGTAGGAGAAGCAAACCTGGGGCGCAAAGCGCCGGCGATCAGCAAGCTGGTGGGACCAGTTCTCTAGAACCTATTACTTGTGTAGTATGGAAACCCTTAGCAGTGTCCTATCAGCAACAACACTTTTCGTAGTGCTTCCCGCTGTCACCACATCTCTTGAGCTAGATGCCCCAGCAGCTGACTCTACAGCCCTGATCCGACACGCCTCCTCATAAGCAAGCGAGGCTCTCCTCGTAGCCTCAATTTCATGCCGATCCTTCTTCCGTGCTCTAGTCTCATCCTCCTCTTGAACCTTGCGCCTCTTGGCATGCTTTCTAGGGGGAGGTGGTGGAATCTCAAAAGTGGCGAATAAGGCAGCCATGACTGTATCCTCAGTAGTCTCTACAGAAGGGGCCTCAGACTCAGGCACCCTAGCCTCTAGGTTCATATCAATATCCGCTTGCAGACTATCAACCGCAGCCGGAAGGGTTAACACATCCAGCTAAGGGGCTGGCCGGGCTAGCACCCAAAACTCAAAAGCGTCTAAGCGCTGATGAACGTCAACAATCTTCTACTTTGTGTGTTGGACCATTTTATGCTCCAAGCGCTAATCCGCCTTAGCAATAGACCTCTACATCCAAGGTGGGATGTAATGCAGAAGTGTGGCCATCTGAGCTTCTTGTTTCTGTACCCTAGCAAGCGGGACCAGAGCGGGGAACAGAGCTGAGCGAGAGGAGCTAGGGGCAGTGCCACTACCCGGGATAGAATCGACCGTGGTAGTGTCAGTGGTTTCAGAAGCAGCCCGCATAGCCGTTTGAGCATGTGCTAATGTATCAGACATATTTTCACCAAGAGAAGGAAACTCTGGACCGGGCCATTTGCGTGGAGCCAACTCATTAGCCTCATCCATGGTGAGGCCGATATCAATAGTGCCCAACGGAGTCTTGAGTGATAATGTGCCAGATGGGGACAACTGTGGAGCTGCATAAGGAAATTATCATGCACAGAAACGAATAAGTAGTTGTGACCTTGAAAGCCCTCTCGTGCATAACCGCCTGAAGAAGCCAAGAGAAGTCCACCTAAAATCCGGCTATCATCGCCACCATCAGAACTGCGCGATCCCATGTAACTATATTATCAGCTGTCATAGGGGAAGGCAGTGGCGGACAATCAACCATAAGAACTTAGCCGCGAAGGTTAAGTTAGTCTTCTTGATGGCTCCCTTACCCAGTCGGCACCCTCTCCATCAATAGACAAGTGCAGGTCCATCCACCTCTTGGTGGTCTCTTTCAGTGATGGCTCACACAAGAATTGGCCATCTTTTACAATCTCCCACCGGTAGTCGAACTCGATAGTGAGAGGGGTCCCGTTGGCATCAACATCCTCACCGTACAAATACCGATGGATGGCAAATAGGGAGATTTTGACTTGTATGGCGCGTACTCAGACGTGCTCTAATGGGGTTTGTTTGGCGGGGGGAGCTCGCCTATCTGTCTGTGATCGGAGAGTAGCCACGTAAGAGGCGTAAAAATCTCGGACCAACTGCTCACTGCAGCAGCCTAAAGAATGAGGTGTCCACTCTAGCCGGTGTCTGGTGAAGAGATTATGGATCTCTAGTATGGAGGGGAGACTTCCCGTAAGGACCCGCCTCTCTAGTGTAAGGGTCTATGTCATGACGCCTTTATCATTTAGAAACTTGGCATCTAAATACACTTGGTATTGCCCGTCGACACACCACCAGTTACGCTGGTCGACAACCAGGGTGAGAGCACCAGTCGGTGAGCCTGGAGTGGAATCAGGACTGTCAGCCTCATCAGACGAGGCAGACTGTGCAGCTGTGGCGGGTGCAGGGACTTTCGTGGACCTAGAGGCTTCCTCCGACTATGAAACTCCTAAGCAACCAGACACTCCCTTTTCATGTGTAGCTGACCCAGAAAAGTGTACCGGTCAGTGTGCGATCCTCATCAGACTGGGAGGCAGTGACAACGCCGGATGCACCTTTTTGGGCGTAGCTCTGGTTGTACGTGCAGCTCGTCATGGAGTGGTAGTGCCTGGGGTCACGTACTTGGGTTCATGCTCATCATCAGAGCTTATAACCAGTCGGGCAGACGAGGCGACAGACTTTGAACGCCCTAGTCCATACACTCGATCTTGTTTTGGTGCCATTAGAAACAGTACCTCTTTAAAGAATCAATATTAGTACTAGAAGGAGCAAACAAGACAAGCAAAAACGATAAAAATATATGTAAAAGCAAAGCAGTAATTACATCTTTGTAGTAACAGTGAAACACGACGGACCATATGATGGATCGTCGTGAGTACAACTGACCGTCATGGGGTCCGTCATGTCTTACTTCAACTATGTTTTTAAGGTGACCCCTGAAGGAAAGTCTCGGACAGTTATGACGGATAAGCAGGACAATGATGATCCATCGTCGATGTCCGGCGTGGGGCACTTAGAAAATGTATGGAGACCCTTAAGAGAGGGGTCGCTGATCGTTATGACGGTTGTGCAGGACGGACCGTCGAGGGTATGAAGGTCCGTCGTGGATGTCCGTTAGAGGACACTTGGAAAAAAAATAGAGACCCTTAGGACAAGGGTCTCAAACCGTCATGACTGTTGTACAGGACGGACCGTCGAGGGTATGACAGTCCATTGTAGATGTCCGTCAGAGGACAGTAAGAAAAAATTGGAGACCTTTAGGAATAGGGTCGCTGACAACCAGAACGGTTTTGCAGGACGGACCATCACGGGTATGACGGTTCGTTGTAGATGTCCGTTAGAGGACAATTAGAAAAACTTGTAGACCCTTAGGAATAGGGTCTTTGACAACCAGAAGGGTTGTGCAGGATGTACTGTCGCAGGTATGACCGTCAGTCGTAGAGGTCCATCAGAGGACACTTTGAAAAAAATAGAGACCCTTAGGACAAAGGTCTCTAACAACCAAGAACAGTTGTGCAGGACGGCCATCGTGGGAACGACGGTCCTTCGCATGTGTCCGTTGGTAAACACTTAGAGAAAATGAACACTGGTGTGTTAGAACAGACCCTATGACGGTCCGTCGTGGGTACGACGGTCCGTCATCGGGGTCTCGTTCTGTCATTCAGTGACAGAAGTGAGGATGACATAATCATCCCCTAGGACTCAAATGTAATACTTAGTGTTAACCTACATGTTTCTAACCCATATATCTAGCAAACTGGTAATGCTAAAGCACCTATTTTATCGAGTTTTAACAATGCATTTCGAGGATTATCAACTTAGGTCAGACAAAATTTGATCAAAGAATGAAGATCCACCAAAAAGAAATAGGATAATACTAATTCAAAAACAAAATTGCAATGTAAATGGGTAGATATCAGCGACACATACCTGAGAAGAGGAGAAAAATATGCAAATGAGGCACTTGGTTATCAAGAATAGAACCACAACAGCAGACTTCGACCAGTATAAAGGAGATTTCCGGAATTGGGGATTTGGGGAAGTTATCAGTTGATTGAGAAGGTAGGTGGGAATTTGGAAGTTTGAAAGTGAGGGAAATGGGAGAAAGAGGGAAGGAAATGGGTGAAATGAAGGGGTGGGTTTTTTTAAATGATAACATTTTTTGAAATACCCCAGCCGGGTCGTGTCAGGTATGCTGGTTAATGACACAATGAGTCCCCGATGATGTTCCATCGCAGATGCAAAGGTCTATTATGGGTTCCGCCGTGTGTCCCTAATTTTGAAAGTAAAGGAAATACATACCTGAAATGACGAATTCATGCAACGATCCATCGCATGTGTGACTGTCCATCGATATATAAGTTAGTGACTGTTGCAGAGTGATTTCTGCAAAATATCCTAGTGATGTGGTACCTGCAAATTAAAACCCATTAGTAAAAAATGCTACCATTACTAGAAACAAAAATATAAGTATTGGGTTTCCTCCCAACCAGTGCCTGATTTAACGTCGCGGCACGACTGAAGACACTTGATTACTCAGACTTCATCAAGATGGTATGCCTCGATCACTTCATTCGCCAATTCAGCATGCCCGAAATAGATTTTTATTCGTTTTCCATTCACCTTAAACCGCACACCCTCCTTGGTTTCAAACTCAACAACTTCATGAGGGAATAGTTGGGTAATAAAGTAAGGGCCTGCCCATTTGGACTTGAGCTTTCCAGGAAACAAGCGCAACCTAGAATTGAATAAAAGTATTCCCAATCATAAACTCTCGTTTTTCAATTTTTAGGTCATGTTACTTCTTCATCTTTTCTTTGTAAAGGGTTGAGCTTTCATAAGCTTTCAGGCGAAATTCATAGAGTTCATTCAACCCATTTAACCGTTGTTCTACCGCTTCGTTCCAATCCATTCTTAAATTCTTCATCGCCCACGTGGATTTGTGCTCTAATTCAACCAGAAGATGACAAGCTTTCCCGTATACAAGTTGGTATGGGGACATAACTATGGGAGTCTTATACGTTGTCCGGTAGGCCCAAAGAGCATCATCAAGCCTCCTTGACCAATCCGTTCTAATGGCGTTCACTGTTTTTGAAAATATTTGTTGGATCTCCCTATTTGACCCCTCAACTTGCCCACTAGTTTAAGGATGGTAAGGAGTGGCCACATTATGGAGAAATCCATATTTCTCCGATAATCCCTTGAACAATTTGTTGCAAAAGTGGGATCCCCCATCACTAATAATTGCCCTTGGGGTACCAAATAGAGAGCATATATTCTTTTTCAAGAACGCAGTGACACTCTTCCCTTCATTGGTTGCGAGGGCGATAGCTTCCACCCATTTAGATACATAATCAGTTGCTACTAAAATATACTTCATTCCACGAGAACTCACAAAAGGACCCATAAAGTTAATACCCCAAACATAAAATAATTCAATCACAAGAATGGGGTTTAGAGGGAGCTCTTGCTTTCTTGAAATGTCGCCATCTCTTTGAAATCTATCATATGTTTTAGAAAACTCATGAGCATCTTGATGAAGAGTTGGCCAATAGTAACCACATTGTAATATCTTAGGAGAGGTTCAAATATAACTATGATGTCCACCAACAGGTGAGGAATGTCATGCCTCTAAAACACTAAACATCTCACATTCTGGCACACAACGCCAAATAAGCCCGTCGGCACAACTCCTATATAATTATCATTCATTCCAGAAGAACTTCTTCACATCGTACATGAACTTTTTTATTTTATAAAAGGACAAATCCGATGGAATAATATCACTAGCCAGATAGTTCGCTACATCTGCCAACCATGGAATCAAGTCTTGTGAGGCAGCCAATACATGCTCATCGGGGAAAGTATCATCAATATCAGTCTTATCCCCTAACTCTCTCATAACTTCATCTTCATGACGGGACAAGTGATCGGCAACTTGATTTTCGGTCCATTTTTTCCCCTCACTTTATAGTCAAATTCTTGTAGCAATAATACCTAATTAATAAACTCGATTTCTCATCCTTCTTTTCCATCAAATATCTCAATGATAATGGTCAGTATGCTCTATAACTCTAGTACCTAGAAAATAGGAGCTAAATTTTTCAAAAGCAAAGACTATTGCAAGAAGTTCTTGCTCAGTCACTGTGTAGTTCTTCTGGGTTTCATTTAGGGATTTACTAGCATAGTAAATGGGGTGAAGGATTTTGTTCCTTCTTTGTCCCAATACTACACCAAGAGCAACCCCACTAGCATCTCACATCACCTCAAAAGGTAATTTCCAATCCGGAGAAATAATGATAGGTGCCGACACCAATTTTTCTTTTAGTTTGCCGAATGATTTATGACATGATTCATCAAAATAAAATTTACAATCTTTCTGTAGCAGTTTGCACAACAGATTGGCAATTTTTGAAAAATCTTTGCTGAATCTCCGGTAAAAACCTGCATGCCCAAGAAAGCTTCTCATACCTTTTATCAGAGATAGGTGGGGGAAGTGTCTCTATTACCTTGACTTCAGCTCGATCAGCCTCTATGCCCTTTTCTGAAATGGGATGACCCAAAACAATACCTTCTTTCACCATGAAGTGGCATTTTTCCCAATTTAGTACTAAATTGCAGTCTTCACATCTCTTAAGGACCTCAGATAAATGGTTCAAACACCGCTCAAATGATTCACCAACAATAGAAAAATCATCCATAAAAACATCAATAGTATCTTCAACTATGTCGAAAAATATCGACATCATACATCTCTGAAATGTGGCGGGTGCATTGCACAACCCAAATGACATTCTCTTGAATGGAAAGGTCCCATATGGACAAGTAAGGGTGGTTTTATCTTGATCTTATGGTTCAATAGAAATCTTATTATACCCCCAACATCCATCAAGAAAATAGTACCACCCTTTTCCGGCAAGTCTATCCAACATCTGATCCATGAAGGGCATAGGAAAATGGTCTTTTTCGGTCCATGCATTTAATTAATGGTAATCAATACACACCCTCCATCCAGTAACCGGTCTCATTGTAACAAGTTCATTTTTCTCATTGGGGACCACATTCATTCCCTCTTTCTTAGGTACACACTGAACAGGGCATACCCAACTACTATCGGCGATCGGATAGATTACTCCGACATCCAACCATTTAATGAGTTCCTTCTTCACGACCTCTTGCATAGGTGGATTTAAGCATCTCTGGTGCTCAATACTTGGCTTATGATCGTGCATGAGTTGGATTTCATGAGAACAAATACTTGGAGGGATCCCAATAATGTCCGCAATAGTCCATCCAATAGCTTTTTTGAACCTTTTTACAACTTTCACTAAACTCTCAACTTGTTGTTCATTCAGATCTGATGCAATGATTACCGACAAAGTGTCACCATTTCCTAAGAATTCATACCTGAGATGAAGTGGGAGAGCTTTTAGTTTTAACTTTGGAGACTCTACTATAGATGGTTTCGCGGGTGGACACTCGTGATTCTTCATGTCTAACTCATATTTCTTCGGTTTAAACTAAACATCACCTCGATCAAGAGCCTCGACTAATGACTCATACTCTTCGATGTAATCGTTAAAAAAATTCATTATTACTGCCGCTAATGCTTCTACACCTAGACAATCTTCTATTTGTGTCTCAGATGACTCACCAACTTTGTAGGATATAGCAGATACCAATTGGAGCTCACCACTCTGCCTTATGGACCTACAAATGTTGAAGGTCACTTCTTCATTGTTCAATCCAAATTTCATCTGCCCCTTTTCCATATCAACTAAGGCTCTACCTGTAGCAAGAAATGGCCTCCCAAGAATAATAGGCACTTCCAAATTAACTTCACAATCAAGAATAACAAAATCAGCCGGAAATATGAACGACTCCACTTTTACTATCACATCATGGAGTATCCCTATAGGCTTTTTTACTATTCGATCGGCCATCAATAGCCGCATCGCAGTGGGCTTTGGATCCCCCAAACCCAACTTCTTGTAAATCGAGAGGGGCATGAGATTTATGCTTACCCCTAGATCACATATTGCTTTCGCAAAATGTAATAACCCGATTGTACAAGGACTAGTCAACGCACCCGGATCTTCTTTTTTTTGTACTAGAGATCTTGTAGCAATAGCACTACAGTGCTGCATTCAATCATCATCCTCAAAAGTGTCCGATCTTTTCTTTGTAACCAGATCTTTCATAAACTTGGCATAATCGGGCATTTGTTCTTAACCTTCTACCAAAGGGACATTGATAAAAGTTGCTTCAACATTGTTATAAAATATTGATATTTACCATCGTCGGTCTTTTTCAGTAATCTTTGAGGAAATGGGGGTGATGGTTTAGGCATGGGAGTTACCTTTTTAGGAACTTCAACATCTTTTGTAGTGTTGTCTTCTACTTCACCACTAACCTCTACCACTTTATCATTATCATTTGTCACCTTTTCCTCATTAGACGACATAGGTGGCTCAATGATATGCTTACCATCGCGAGTAGTGATTTCCATACAGTGTCCATCATGTTTTGGATTTCGGACGATGTTGCGAGGAAGAGTGCCTGGTTGTCGAGTGTTCACAGTCGCAGATAATTGGGACCTTTTTTGTTCAATCTACTTAATCGATATTGCATGTGTATCAACTTTCTGCCCAATACCTACTAAATAACTCATTAACTCTTTAGTGTGATCATCACTAACATCAAACCTCCCCATCATTTTGTGCAACATATCCCCAACTGGCGCCATACTACCTCCACATTCCTAGGAGTAACTTCAAGATTTTCAGGAGGATCATAGGGCCCATTCCTATTATTTCTGTTACCATAGTTACCTTTGTTGAAGTTGTTGTCGCGGTTGTAATTTCCATCTCGTACATAATGACCCTCATAGTTATAGTTACCATAGATCCGACCTTGGTTTCCTTGACCTTGGCGCCAATTCTCCTAATTCGAGCCTTGGGCACTCCGTCGGAAACCCCCCGTCTGCTCATTTACCGCATAGTAATCTTCCTGATAATAACATTCATCATTTGGTGGTGGTGGCTTAGACAGGTAGTTAACTGCATTTATCTTTTCTGCACCCCCTATTATATATTTTAAATACCAACCCAAGCTTAGTTCTCATCTGATCCATCTCTTCACGAATCTTATCTGTGCCTGGGTTTTGAGTGGATTGCACTGCAAAGGTATTTCTCCCAGTATCTGACTTCCTAGTACTCCAAGCATTATTATTTCAGGAGATTTTCTCTAACTTTTTGGCAATCTCGGCATAAGAACACTCCCCATAAGAATCACCCGCTATAGTATCCAATACCGTTTTATTATTATCATCATGTCCCCGATAGAAGTATTCCTTTAGTGACTCATCATCTATGTAGTGATAGGGGACACTTCTAAAAAATAAAGTGAATATATCCCAATAACTACTAACTGACTCTTCTGGTAGTGCCACCAAGTTTTTCACTATGTCATTGTGGTTCAATTTCTTAGAGACCGGGTAGTAAAGTGCTAAGAAAACATCCCTTAGTTGGTTCCAAGTGAAAATTGAGTTATAAGGGAGCTCAGTGAACCAAATAGTAGCCTTTCCCGTCACTGAGAGAGGAAATACTCTTATCCCTATTACATCCAAATCCAAATCACGCCTCCCTACACAACTTTTACACATTGCCCTTACCTTAGCTATATGGGCATGTGGGTCCTCAGAAGGTAGCCCTGAAAACAAACCTGTAGCAGTGAACATTTGCATCAGACTACTAGTTACCACAAAGGTGTGGCCTTGTGGTAGAGGGGGCAAGACAAGTGGCCCGTCACAGTCTGCAATATTATCATAACCTCTGTAGTATTATTGAGGACGTAGAGCAGGGGTTTTTCCCCTTTGTTGATTTTCACCCGGATCATCGGGTAATAAATGTCCATGAACATCAGCAGGAGCTTAGATTTTCTAGTTAGGATCATCATCGTTAATACCCAAGTTTCGATTCATATTGCGTAGTGTATGTTCTAATTCGTGATCGTTGGGAAACAAGGGTTCTCTTCCTCTCAGTGTATTTGGCATATAAGGAAGATAGTTCTGCAAGAATAAAAACTAATAAAAATAAAATTAAGAAATATTGACTAATATTTAGTAATAACAAGTTGATCAGCCTCTTATTTTCATATTCATGGATCATTTTTTTTTTGAAATAGTGGTATGTAGACATTTTTATAATCTCTATTGTGTCAAGAAAAGATGTTAGGATCAATATATATAAATGTTTCATCTTTTTTGGATTAGAACGATTACTATATAAGTTGACTACATCATTTTTCTTTTTCCAGCCCTGATATAGTCAACTACACTGCCGAAACGGGGTTAGACAAGTTAACCAAAAACTATTCAGATGCTGCTATAGGGTTTAACATTTTTTTCTTCCTGCCTAATACTGATCATAAAGAGTATGCCTCATATTCAGAGTTTTTGAGGTACTTGAGTGCAAAAGATCGTGTTGAAGTTGCAAAGCTTTCTAATGGAACTCACATGTTTTTGGTGCCACCTTCAGACTTCATCAGCAAGGTTCTGAAAGTTGATGGTCCGGCGTGTATTTAAAGTGTGGTTCTAAAGTATTCACCTCATACAACTAGTGCCACAGTCTTGCCTAAGTAATTTTGACCATCAAGTAATGTGGAAGGAAATACAAAAGCCTCTGCATCAGGTGTTACTGTTGCACCACAATCTTGGAGATATGTTGATCGGAAGACATCATGATGCCGGGATAGCTCATGGAACCAGATGTTTTAGTGGCGTTCTATATAAAACAAATTTCTTTATATATTTCCTTAGATATCATTTCTATTCATTGATAGTGTTTACACTAATTATGTGTCATTTCCCATAATAGAGATGGAATGAAATAGTTACTCAATTGTGACATGCTGAGAAAAAAATTAGTCTTGTAGGAATATTTGTTAAAGGGCCTTGTATTAGACTGATTAAGTAATTTTCATCACCAATGTTCATTTGAACTCCTTTTCTAAAAAGATTACCACCTTAAGGAGGAAACATTCATATTCTTAATAAGCGGGATATATACAACTCTTGATGAAGACGTGTAAATAAGTGATTATGCAAGATGATCTCAATTCATGTATAAGAGAGTGGGCTTGCTCACAAAAGAGCGTTAAAGTGCGTAAAACTAATCTTTGTATATTAAAGTTAAGAAAACCCCAACAAAAAAGACCATATGTAAAAATATAGTTCTTTCCTCATTAATTATTGACGTAGATTTTATTTCTTTATTTTAATATCTCTATGTCCGTTGAACCGAATAACAATTTCATTGGAGGAAGAACTTACATGAATCTCATTAATTTAGGAGATAATTACTTAAATGTTTTTTAGTTTGCCATATTACATATATCTTCCTGATACGCTCAAACTTACTTCTCAATAAGGAGTAAACCGGCTATATCAAGTATAGAACCCAACTAATGAGTTTGGGATCATTCCACGAGGAAAATACTTCAGACTTAACTTTAATCTATTATTACTATTATTTAGTCAATTATTTCCTAAGAAAACAAAAGACAATAAAAGGGGGGTTTTTATTTCCAAATTAATGAAAATAACTAACTAAATTAAAGTAAACAACTAACAGATTCAAATCTTGGAGTTTAATCAATTAATAAAAGTAACTAGGGTTTAAGTGTTCCCCACAGGTTCCTAACTTGATAATTCTAACTATAACAATTCTTTCCTAGTATCTTGCATGTTAAGTCATAAGTTATGTATTTCTAAAACCATGGTCCGGCATTTAGAAAGTTTCAATCCGCACCTTGGTCAGTCTACGTGTGTTGCTATACTAACCTTTACCTTTACCTCATATTAAGCATTGTATTTGATATTTGTCTAAGTTATTAACTCGTATCAATCGACACTAGCCTATTAGATAATATTCACTAAATCTATGTTGATAATTGTTTTCCTATTATCTACCTCCTTGGTCCGGAAAGTAGCATTAAGGCGAGTTCTAACGTTGGCCATCCGTTAAAAAGACTTCTAAACGAAAGAATTATCAATACATGAAAGACACTATTGTCGAATTGTTATTTTAGTTAGATTTTTACCTCATTATTCACCATGGTTCTCACAACCCTAGTTATGGAGTTTAGTTACCCATAATCATAATCACAATAATCATATATATATATATAATATAAGAATTCATGCACTTACTTTGATGATAAGAATAAAATCCATAAATTTACTTGATTAATAAACAAAATCACCAACGATCAATTCCAGAAAAAGTGTAACAATCAAAAAGTCTATTATCCAAGAGCCTAATGATCAAAGGTTCCACTATAAAAGAGTTTAACCAACAAATAGTCTAACCCACAAAATGAGGTTTTTTGAACTATTTATAAAAAACAAAAACCTAATAAAAGAAGGACTCTAATTACTGAAAATCTGTCAAAATGTGGCTGGGTCGACGGACCTCTTGACGGACAATCGTGGTCACGACGGTCCGTTATGGCCTCCATCGTCCCATGCTTCACAAATTTTTCTATTGCTTTATTCATTACCCTCAACGGCAAAGCGCCGACGATCAACAAGCAGGTGGGTCCGGTTCCTCGGAACCCACTACATGTGTAGTATGGACACCCTCAGTAGTGTCCTCATCAGCAACAACACTATTAGTAGTGCCTCTCGCTTCTCCAGATCTCTGGAGCTAGATGCCCCAGCAGCTGACTCTACATCCCTGATCCGACGTGCCTCCTAATCAGCAAGAGAGGCTCTCCTCGCTGCCTCCATCTTACATGGCCTCCGTCGTCCCATACATCACAAATTCTTCTGCTGATTTCTTTACTACCCTCAATGGTAGGTATGACGGACCTTTCAAAGAATGATGGTCCGTCGAAGGTCTCCGCTTTATAATACTTAAACTTCTTGGAAATTGGGTACTGGGACTCATCTCTGATCATTGCGACGAACTAACAGGATGGACCATCGTGGCTATAACGGTCGGTCATGGACTTCTATAATCCTACACTTGGTCGGACTTCCCCATATTCCTTAAGTCGATTCTCTACGATGCCACCTACGGACCATCACAAGCTCCGTAGGTGGTAACTTTTCTGCATTTCTTGCTCAAAAACTTTCACGTTCATCTTTGGATAGATTTCCTGCAAATAAGGAGAAACTTACATAAAAATCAATTCAAAAAGGCTTTTGGACACACACTAAACTTAAGGAAAAAACATTAAAAATAGCGTGAAACCATGGTATGTCAACACCCTCAACTTAAATTCGTTGTTTATCCTCAAGAGACTCACTATGACTCACTTCAAAATCTTTGTACAATAGTATCCATATTATAGCTTTCGCAATCATTTGACTATCAATACCGATCAGTCTCATCATATTTATGCATGTTATCACTATTAGTCTTGAATTATGTGGAATCAGACCATGACACATACTTACCACGCACTGACACCTATCCTCTTAAATTTCTCACCGAGGTGCTAATATTTCCGATATTGCAACTTGTGTCCTCAGTTCAAAACAACCTCCTCATTTTTCACACAATTATTTCAGTTTGAGTATAAGGATTACTTTTCAACACTCACTCTCAAAACAAATTAACAACTCATTCATACATATTGCCATAAGCTTGCCCTTATTTTCACTACTTTAAGTTCACCATACAACTCTTAAGATCACGATAGGACTTTCTTAGGTTGTAATATAGGCTCAGGTTCAGGTAGGGTATATTTAGGTATACTTTAGTGAGTTTTTGTCCTTCTTGACAAATCGGGAAAACATACCACTTCTTATCATTTTATTTTGCCTAATTTCTCATATTCTTTCACACACACACACACACACACAATATATATATATATATATATATATATATATATATATATATATATATATATATATATATATATATATATATATATATATTATTTCACTTTTCTTTAAACAGGTTCTTGAGTCACTTTACTTTTGGTCTTTCTCTCTTTGTTCTTTCAACCCAACCTTCTAGAGCATTCATCATAATAGCTCAACTCATGGCTTTGCCATTAGTCAAAGTACATAATACCTAAATTTGGGTCAAGGCCATGAAAAAGGTTGTTTACTGCATTAGCCACCCACAACTTATGCTTTTGGCATAAGCTGAGGTGCACATGTCCAAGGAGGGACCAGGGCCAACACATTATTCCCAGAAAAGATCAGTTCAGGTGAAAAAGAAAGGTCTTGTTTAAGCTCAAATCATTTGGTCAAAGAGGGATTAATTTCATTCATTTTTTTATCCAGGCTAAATATTAGCTATATTGATCAAGGGCCTATCATCCTTTCCTAATTGTCTATTACAACTTACTCTTAGCAGGACTAACCAGTCAAGTTCTAGCTTAGTAAAAATAGTGGACTATTCAAATTTTCCTCACACTCACTTGACATCTCATTGCTCTACCATATAATTAGACACCTATTTCGAATCTTAGACTTAGGTTCATGCAGTGGTGTATCTCTATCTCATGCTTAGAACCACACATTTATCAATTACTATACCTAGTCATGCATCATTTTCATTACATCAGGATATCATTTTTGTTCTAGCCATCATGCTTCAGAGTTATACTATGTACAGAATAATCAGTCTCTTGGGGAAAAAGAACACAGGCAAGAAAATCCCAAAAGAGGATAGTGAATTGGGCTACTCAGACTTCACCCTAGCACTCATTTTCCATTTACCCCACCCCCAACAAAAAGATATGCAATTGTCCCCAATGCATAAAAAAAACTGAAATACGAGAGTGGTAGGTGAAGCAAACCTGGGGCGTAAGCGCCGTTGATCAGCAAGTTGGTGGGTACGGTTCCCTTGAACCCACTACCTGTGTAGTATGAAAACCATCAATAGTGTCCTCATCAGCAACAACACTATCAGTAGTGCCTCCCGCTGTCTCCACATATCTTGAGCTAGATGCCCCAAGAGTTGACTCTACAGCCCTGATCCGACGCGCCTCCTCATCAGCAAGCGAGGCTCTCCTCACAGCCTCCATCTCACAATGCTCCATCTTTCGTTCTCTAGTCTCATCCTCCTCTTGACCCTTGCCCCTCTTGGCATGATATCGAGAGGGAGGTGGTGGAATCTAAGAAGTGACGAATAAGGAAGCCATCACCGTGTCCTCAAGAGGCTTTGTAGAAGGGCCTTAGACTCAGGAACCCTAGCCTCTAAGATAATATCAATATCCGCTCGCAGACTATCAACCGCAGCCTGAAGGGTCGACACGTCCACCTGAGGGGCTGACCAGACTAGAACCCGCAACTCAAAAGCGTCTAAGCGCTGATGAACCTCAGCGATCTTCCGCTCTGTGTGCTAGACAATTTTACACTCCAAGCGCTCCTCTGCCTCAGCAATAGACCTCTACATCCAAGGCTGTATGTGATGCAGAAGTGTGGCCATCTGAGCTTCTAGTTTGTGTACCCTAGCAAGCGGGACCATAGCGGGGAACGGAGCTAAGCGAGAGGATCTAGGAGCAGTGCAACTACCTGGGATAGACTCGACCGGGGTAGTGTCAGTGGCTTCAGAAGCAGCCTGCGTAGCCGCTCGAGCAAGTTCTAACGTATCAGCCAGATTTTCACCAAGTTGAGGCAACTCATTTGCCTCATCCCTGATGAGGCTGATATCAACAGTGCCCAGCGGAGTCTTGAGATGACCAATGTGCCAGATGGGGACACCTGCACACCTGCATAAGGAAATTATCATGCAAGGAAATGGGTAAGTAGTTGTGACCTTGAAATCCCTCTCGTGCATGACCACCTTTAAAAGCCAATCGAAGTCCACCTCAAACCCGGCTATCATCGTCTCCATCAGAACTACGCGATCCCATGTAACTATATTACCAGCAGCCGTAGGGGAAAGGCAGTGGCGGACAATCAACCATAATAACTTAGCCGTGAAGGTCAAGTTAGCCTTCTTGATGGCTCCCTTAGGATCCGTTACCAAGTCGGCACCCTCTCCATCAATAGACAAGTGCAGGGCTATCCACCTCTTGGTGGTCTCTCTCAGCAATGTCTCACGCAAGGATTGGATATCTTTTACAATCTGCCACCGGTATTCAAACTCGGCGGTAAAAGGGGTCCTGTTGGCAACAACATCATCACCGTACAGATATTGGTGTATGGAGAACAGGGAGATGTCGACCTGTACGCCGCGTACTCGGACGTGCTCAAGTGGGGACCGTTTTGTAGGGGCATCCTGCCTATCTATCTCTGATCGAAGAATAGCCACGTAAGAGGCGTAAAACTCTCGAAACACCATCAGTTAGGCTGGTCGGCCACCGGGGTGAGAGCACCAGTCGGTGAGCCTGGAGTAGAATCAGGACTGTCAGCCTCATCACACGAGGCGTACTGTGCAGCTGTGGCGAGTGCAGGGACTTCTGCGTACCCGAAGGCTTCTTCTGACCACGAAACTCCTAAGAAACCAAACACTCCTTCTTCATGTGTAGCTGACCTAGAAGGTGTGCCGGTCAGTGTGCGCTCCTCATAAGACAGGGAGGCAGTGACTATGACCGACGCCACCTTTTTGGGCGGAGCTCTGGTTGCACGTGCTACTCGTGATGGAGTGGCAGTTCATGGGGGCACGTACTCGAGGTCATGATCATCATCAAAGCCTATAGCCAGTCGGGCAGACGGGGCGACAAACTTTGAACGTCCACGTGCGTAAACTCGATCTTGTTTTGGTGCCATTAGAGATAGTACCTGTAAAGAATCAATATTAGTTCTAGCAGGAGAAAACAAGACAAGCAAAAACGACACAAAATATATATAAGAGCAAAGATATAATGAATTGTTTGTAGTAACAGAGAAACACGACGGACCATATGACAGATCGTTGTGAGTACAACGGACCGTCATGGAGTCCGTCATGTCTTACTTCAACTATGTTTATGTGGTGACCCCTGAAGGAAAGTCTCTAACAGTTATGACGGATAAGTAGGACAATGATGGTCCATCATCGATGTTCGTAGTGGGGCACTTAGAAAAAGTATGGAGACCCTTAGTAGAGGGGTATCTGACCGTCATGATGGTTGTGCAGGACAGACCATCAAGGGTATGATGGTCCGTCGTGGATGTCTGTTAGAGGACACTTGGAAAAAGGAATAGAGACCCTTAGGACAAGGGTATCGTACCGTCATGACGGTTGTGCAGGAGAGACCGTCGAGGATCTGACGGTCCGTCGTAGATGTCTGTAAGAAGACAGTTAGAAAAATTTAGAGAGCCTTAGGAATAGGGTCGCTGAAAAATAGAACGGTTGTGCAAGACAGACCATCGCGGGTATGATGGTCCGTTGTAGATGTCCGTTAGAGGACACTTAGAAAAAGTTAGAGACCCTTAGGAATAGGGTCTCTGATAAGTAGAACGGTTGTGCAAGATAGACCGTCGCGGGTATAACGGTCCGTCATAGATGTCCGTCAGACGACACTTGAAAAACAAAATAGAGACCCTTAGAAAAAAGGTCTTTGATAACCACAACGGTTGAGCAGGACAAACTATCGTGGGAACGACGGTCCGTCGCATGTGTCCCTTGGTGGAAACATAGAGAAAATGAACAGTGGTGTGTTAAAACAGACCCTATGATGATCCTTCGTGGGTACGACGGTCCGTCATTGGTGTCTCATTTTGTCTTTCAGTGACAGAAGTGAGGATTCCAAAATCATCCCCTATGACTCAAATGTTATACTTAGCGTTAACCTACATGTTTCTTACCCAAATACCTAGAAAACTAGCAATGCTAAAGCACCTATTTATCGAGTTTTAACAAGGCAATTTGAGGATTCTCAACCTAGGTCAGACGAAATTGGATCAAAGAATGAAGACCCACCAAAAAGAAATAGGATAATACTAATTAAAAAAGAAAAATGCAATGTAAATGGGTAGAGATCAGCGATACATACCTGAGAAGAGGAGAAAAACACGCAAATGAGGCACTTGGTTATCAAGAAAAGAACCATAGCAAAAAACTTTGACCAGTAGAAAGGAGATTTAAGGAATTGTTGATTTGGGGAAGTTATCAGTTGATAGATAAGGGAGGTGGGAAGTTGGAAGTTTGAAAGGGAGAGAAATGGGAGAAAGAGGGAAGGAAATGGGTGAAATGAAGGTTTTTTTTTTTTTTAAATGATAACAGTTTTTTAAAATACCCCAGCCAGGTTTGGTCGGGTATGCTGGATAATGACGCAATGAGTCCCCAATGACGGTCCGTCACAGATGCAAAGGTCCGTCATGGGTTCCGTCGTTTGTACCCTAATTTTGAAAGTAAAGGATGCGTGACGGTCCGTCGCATGCGTGACGGTCCGTCGCATGCGTAACGGTCCATCGCATGCGTGACGGTCCTTGGATGTATCAGTCAGTGATTGTTGCAAAGCAATTTTCTACAGAATTTCCTGGTGATGTGCTACGTGCAAATTTAAAACCTATAAGTAGAAAATGCGACCATTATTAGAAAGAAAACTATGAGTATTGGTTGCCTCCCAACCAGCGCCTGATTTAGCGTCGAGGCACGATTGAAGACACTTGATTACTTAGACTTCATCAAGATGGTATGCCTCGATCAGTACATTAGCCGATTCAGTATGCCCGAAATAGATTTTTATTCGTTTTCCATTAACCTTTAACCGCACACCCTCCTTGGTTTCCAAATCAACAACGCCATGATGAAATAGTTGGGTAACAAAGTAAGGGCCAGCCCATTTAAACTTGAGCTGGCCCGGAAACAAGCGCAACCTAGAATTGAATAAAAGTACCAAATCCCCAACCATAAACTCTCGTTTTTCAATTTTAAGGTCATGCTACTTCATATTTTCTTTGTAGAGGGCTGAGCTTTCAAGCGAAATTCATCGAATTCATTCAACCCATTTAACCGTTGTTCTACCGCTTCGTTCCAATCCATTCATAACTTGTTCATAGCCCACATGACTTTGTGCTCTAATTCAACCGTAAGATGACAAGCTTTCCCATATACAAGTTGGTATGAAGACATACCTATGGGGGTCTTATACGCTGTCCGGTAGGGCCAAAGAGCATCATCAAGCCTCCTTTACCAATACGTTCTAATGGTGTTCACTGTTTCTGACAATATCTGTTTGATCTCCCTATTTTACCTTCAACTTTCCCACTAGTTTGAGGATGGTAAGGAGTGCCACATTATGGCGAACCCCATATTTCTCCAATAATTCCTTGAACAATTTGTTGCAAAAGTGGGATCCCCCCATCACTAATACTTTTCCTTGGTGTACCAAATCGAGAGAATATATTCTTTTTCAAGAACGCAGTGACACTGTTCCCTTTATTGGTTGTGAGGGCGATAGCTTCTACCCATTTAGATACATAATCAACCGCTACTAAAATATTCTTCATTCCATGAGAACTCACAAAAGGACCCATAAAGTCAATACCCCAAACATCAAATAATTCAATCACAAGAATGGGGTTTAGAGGGAGCTCTTGCTTTCTTGAAATGACGCCATCTCTTTTGCATCTATCACATGCTTTAGCAAACTCAGAGAATCTTGATGAAGAGTTGGCCAATAGTAACCTCATTGTAATATCTTATGAGCGGTTCAGATACCACTATGATCTCCACTAACGGGTGAGGAATGGCATGCCTCTAAAACACTCAACATCTCACATTCTGGCACACAACGCCGAGTAAGCCCTTCGGCACAACTCCTATATAAGTATCGTTCATCCCAAAAGAAATTCTTCATATCGTAATTGAACTTTTTTCTTTGATAAAAGGGTTTGTCCGATGGAATAATATCGCTAGCAAGATAGTTCGCGAAATATGTGAACCATGGAATCAAGTCTTGTGAGGCAGCCAATACGTGCTCATTGGGGAAAGCATCATCAATATTAATCTTATCCCCTAACTCTCTCATAGCTTCATCTTCCAGACGGGACAAGTGATCGCCAACTTGACTTTCGGTCCCTTTTCTATACCTTACTTCAAAGTCAAATTCTTGTAGCAGTATTACCCAATGAATCAACCTCGGTTTCTCATCCTTCTTTGCCATCAAATATCTCAATGATGAATGGTCACTATTCACTATAACTCTAGTACCTAGCCAATAGGAGCGAAATTTTTCAAAAACAAAGACTACTGCAAGGAGGTCTTGCTAAGTCATTATGTAGTTCTTCTGGGCTTCATTTAGGGCTTTACTAGCATAGTAAATGGGGTGAAGGATTTCGTTCCTGCTTTGTCCCAATACTACACCAGGAGCAACCCCACTAGCATCGCACATCACCTCAAATGGAATGTTCCAATCCGTAGAAATAATGATAGGTTCCGACACCAATATTTCTTTTAGTTTGCCGAATGCTTTAAGACAGGATTCATCAAAATAAAATTTACAATCATTCTCTAGCAGTTTGCACAACGGATGTGCAATTTTTGAATAATCGTTGATGCATCTCCGGTAAAAACCTGCATGCCCAAGGACCTTCTCACACCTTTTACAGAGATAGGTGGGGGAAGTCTCTCTATTACCTCGACTTCAGCTCAATAAACCTCTATGCCCTTTTCTGAAGTGGGATGACCCAAAACAATACCTTCTTTCACCATGAAGTGACATTTTTCCCAATTTAGTACTAAATTAAGGTCTTCACATCTATTAAGGACCTCAGATAAATGGTTCAAACACTGCTCAAATAATTCACGAACAACAGAAAAATCATCCATAAAAACTTCAATAGTATCTTCCACCATGTCGGAGAATATCGACATCATACATCTCTGAAATGTGGCGGGTGCATTGCACAACCCAAATGGAATTCTCTTGAACGCAAAGGTCCGATATAGACAAGTAAAGGTGGTTTTCTCTTGATATTCTGGTGCAATAGAAATCTAATTATACCCTGAAAATCCATCAAGAATATATTACCACCCTTTTTCGGCAAGTCTATCCTACTTTTGATCCATGAAGGGCATAGGAAAATTGTCTTTTTTGGTCCATGCATTTAATTTACGGTAATCGATACACACGCTCCATCTATTAACCGATCTCATTGGAACAAGTTCATTTTTCTCATTGGGGACCATAGTCATTCCCCCTTTTTAGGTACACATTGAACAGGCCATACCAAACCCATCATTTGGTGGTGGTGGTTTAGACAGGTAGTTAACTACATTTATCTTTTTAGCACCCCCAGTGATATATTTTAATACCAAACCATGCTCAGGTCTTATCTGATCCATCTTTTCACGAATCTCATTTGTGGCTGGGTTGTGAGTGGATTGCACTGCGAAGGTATTTCTCCAGTATCTGACTTTCTAGTACTCCAAGCTTTATTATTCTGGGACATTTTCTCTAATTTTTTGGCAATATAGGCATAAGGACACTCCCCATAAGAACCACCCGCTATAGTATCCAATACCGCTTTATTATTATCATCCTGTCCCTGATAGAAATATTCCTTCAGTGATTCATCATCTATGCGGTGATTGGGGACACTTCTCAAAAATGAAGTGAATCTATCCCATGAACTACTAACTGACTCTCCTGGTAGTGCCACAAAGTTGTTCACTCTGTCTTTGTTGTTCAGTTTCTTAGAGACCGGGTAGTAACGTGCTAATAAAACGTCCCTTAGTTGGTTCTAAGTGAAAATTTAGTTATAAGGAGCTCAGTGAACCAAATAGCAGCCTTTAACATCAGTGAGAGAGGATATACTCATAGCCCTACTACATCCAAATCAAAATCAGGCCTCCCAACACAGCTTTTACACACTGCCCTTACCTTAGCTATATGGGCATGTGGGTCCTCAAAAGGTAGCCCTGAAAATAAACCTCTAGCAGTGAGCATTTGCATCAGACTACTAGTTACCACAAAGGTGTGGCCTTGTGGTAGAGGGGGCAAGAAAAGTGGACCGTCAGAGTCTGCAATATTATCATAACCTCTGCAGTATTCTTGAGGGCGTGGAGCAGGGTTTTTCCCCATTGTTGATTTTCTCACGGATCATCGGACAATAACTGACCATGAACATCAACAGGAGCTGCGATGTTCTGGTTTGGATCATCATCGTTAATACCCAAGTTTCGATTCATATTGCGTAGTGTACACACTAATTCGTGATCGTAGGGAAACAAGGGTTCTCTTCCTCTCTGTGTATTTCGCATACAAGGAAGATAATTATGCAAGAATCAAAAATAATAAAAAAATTAAGAAAATATTGACTAAACTGTAGTAATAAATTTAAGTTAATCTAAAAGCTACTTTCCCCGGCAGCGGCGCCAAAATTTTGATACGCTCAAACTTATTTCTCAAATAAGAAGTAAAGTGGTTGTATCAAGTAAAGAACCCAACTAATGAGGATGGGATCGTTCCCATTAGGAAAATAGTTCAGACTTAACTTTAATCTATTATTACTATTATTTAGTCAATTATTTACTTAGAAAACAAAAGACAATAAAAAGGGGTTTTTTATTTCTAAATTAGTGAAAATAACTAACTAAAGTAAAGTAAAAAACTAACAAATTCAAATCATGGAGTTTAATCAATTAATAAAAGTAACTAGGGTTTAAGTGTTCCCCACATGTTCCTAACTTGATAATTCTAACAATAATAATTTTTTTCTAGTATCTTGCATTCAAAGTGATAAGTTATTCCTAAATCCATGGTCCGACATCTAGAAAATTTAACTCCGCACCTTGGTGCGGCTACGTGTTTGGTATACTAACGCTTACCTTTATCTCCTATTAAGCATTGTATTTGTTATTTGACTAAGTTATTAACTCGTACCAATCAACGCTAGACTATTATACAGTATACACTAAATCTATGTTGATAATCTTTTCCTATTATCTACCTCGTTTGTCTGGCAAGTAGCATTAAGGCGAGTTCTAACGTTGGCCATCCGTTAAAAAGAATTCTAAACGAAAGAATTATCAATACATGCTAGACACTATTGTGGAATTGTTATTTTAGTTAGATTTTTACCTCATTATTCACCCATGGTTCCCACAACCCTAGTTATGGAGTCTAGTTACCCATAGTCATAATCACAATATTCATATATATAATATAAGAACTCATGCACTTACTTTGATGAGAAAGAATAAAATCCATAAATTTACTTGATTAATCAACAAAATCACCAACAATCAATTCCAGAGAAAGTGTAACAATAAAAAAATCTATTATCGAAGAGTCTAACGATCAAAGAGTCACTATCAAAGCGTTTAACCAACAAAGAGTCTAACAAACAAAGAGTCTAACCCCAAAAATGAGGTTTTTCGAACTATTTATAAAAAACAAAAACCTAATAAAAGAAGGAATCTAATTACTTAATATTTGTCAAAAAAAGGCTATGTCGACGGACCTCGTGATGGACCGTCGTGGTCACGACGGGCCGTCATGGACTCTGTCATCCAATACTTCACAAAGTTTTCTATTGCTTTCTTCATTACCCTCAACGGCAAAGCGTCGGTGATCAGCAAGCTGGTGGGTCTTTCTCGGGAACCCATTACCTGTGTAGTATGGACAACCTCAGTAGTGTCCTCATCAGCAACATCATTATCAGTAGTGCCTCCCGCTCTCTCTACATATCTGGAGCTAGATGCCCCAGTAGCTCTGACGCGCCTCCTTATCAACAAGCGATGCTCTCCTCGCAGCCTCCATCTCACATGGCCTCTGTTGTCCCATCGAGGCTCTCCTCGCAGCCTCCATCTCACATGGCCTCCATTGTCCCATACTTCACAAATCCTTCTACTGCTTTCTTCATCACCCTCAATGGTAGGTACGACAGACTGTTCCAAGCATGACGGTCCATCGAGGGTCTTCGCTCCATAATACTTAAACTTTTTGGAAATTGGGTACTGGACTACTCTCTGATCATTGCGACCAACCAGTAAGACGAACCGTCGTGGCTATAACGGTCCGTCATGGTCTTCCGTAATCCCACACTTGGTCAGACTTCCCCATCTTCCTTCACCAGCTTCTCTATGAAGCCACCTACGGACCATCACAAGCTCGACGGACCGTCACGAGCTCTGTAGGTGGTAATTTTTCTGCATTTCTTGCTAAAAAACTTCCGCGTTCATCTTTGGACAGTTTTCCTGCAAATAAGGAGAAACTTACATAAAAATCATTTCAAAAAGGCTTTTGGACACATACTAAACTTAAGGAAAAAGCACTGAAAATACCGTGAAACCACGACATATCACTTACAGGATTTTGATGCCTCCAAATACGTCCAGATCAGGTTCATAGGTCAAATTTAGGTGTAATTTTGAAATATACTTTTGATTGGACTCTATGGGTGAAATCTATCCATAGATGAAGGATTACCATACCTTAATGGAACTTTCCTCTAAATCTGAGAAGAAACACTTTGAATCTTTAAGCCCTAACACCCACTTCTTCTTCTTCTTCTTCTTCTTCTTTAGAAACATCTTGAGAGAAATATTGACAGGGAAAAACTATTTTGATTTGACTTGGGTTTTAGAGAACAAAGAATAATTGAAGTGTTATATGACTTAAAACTATATATATACGTGATATAAAACATTTAAAAAGACCCCACACAGTAATTAATTAAAAGGAAATTCCTAATAACCCTTAAAATAGCCAGCCCCCATGATGGACCAAACCCACTTGGACGGCTCATCTAGGGGACCACGACTCTTGGTGGTGCTTATTGTCCCTTGGGATGTAGCCTCTCCAACTTTCCAAGGCTCCCAAGTGGTGAAGCCAATGCCACGAGCCTTCCCATGGTCTGTGTATTCACCATGAGCCGTGAAGTGGCTCGTGAAGGAGAGCCTTCCTTGGGTAAGCCTGTTAGCACATTATCTTGCCAACGACGAGTGGCACCACGACTCGTGGTTGCCACAACAGGTCGTGAAGACCCTCGCAGTAATGATATGCACTGGCTAGATGGTGTGTTTATTTGTAACATTTCGAAAATCCAAGACGAGTCTTGAAGCCTAACATAAGTTCCATGAAGTCTAAAATTATTTTAAGATGTACTTCAATGAATATAGGTCATTTAGGAAGTTTAGGAATTAAAACGTTCATGACGTTTGAAGACTAGTTCTAGTGGGGTACTAGCGTGCCGTAGCCTATTTGATTATCATTTAGAAGTAAAAAATCCATGAAAATTAGTGGAAGAGTAGTTAATAGGTGATTAGGATGACTCATGGTCGAAACTTCCGGGTATGAATCCCTAAGGACTAACCAAGGGCCCTTGAGGAGGACCGTAGCACGTATGAGGCAACACTGCGTAGGCAGTGCACAACCACGAGAGGGCAATGACGGCTCGTGTCTGGAACGATGGGGCGTCGATGCGAACTGTCGTCCCACACTTATAAAAAAATGTTGTAGGCCTTCTGATTCACAGTCTCTGACAAGAACGACGGTTGTGCAGCACGGAAGGGGGGGCATGGTCGTCAATGGACCAACGACCCGTCGGTCGATGTCTCGTCGATGGGCCTACAACTTTCCTGGACATTTTTATGTTGGTTTAATTTAACTAGTTAGGGGGATAGGTGATAAATTAAGGGTGTAAATAAATCTAATTAAGTTAATTAAGCCCCAATATAAAGACCCCAACCCTCATTAGTAAGAACACACTTCACAAAATAAACTCTCTTCCTTCTCTCCTTTTTCTCTCTCTAATGGGAGATATCATTGAAGATAAGATAGGGGAAGGTTTTGGGGGATGGATAGGGACTATTTCACCATAAAATCTTCATCAAACATTGAGGTATCGTATCTAATTGACCTTTGAGACTTCTTTCCTCAAAAGGCTCCTTCAAAGTATTTCTAAAAGTTGGATTTTCAAGTGTGTTTTATTCAATTACGAATTTGTTGTTATGAACTGAGCTGTTTATGGTGTCTTTAGGATATAATGAATGTATTAATATTTATTTTAACATTATTATGGTAATTTGTGATGGTTCGGTCTAAATTGAAGAGAATGATCCTTAACCCTTAACACTAGGTTTGATCTTGATGTGAATTGGGATGTGATTGATTTAATTGAGTTGATTATTGGTTAAATTACTATTAGATGATTCTGTTACACTAATCACAAACAAATTAGTATGATTTTTAGCCTTTCATACTAGTTCTTTAGAAGTGATCTAGGTTATGAGATTGACCTAGGTATCTTGTCTTAAGCTTTCATTTAGTATTGTATTATGGTGTAGTGACTCTTCTAGCCTTATTATAATGTTGATTATTGAATTATATTGTGGTACAACTATATTGGATTAATTAAGGGTTTATACTAAGACCTAAATTATAAACTATGAAGGAGACTTGGTAAGTCTTATGATCTCTATCTTTACTTCCTGTTGTGATTAGTTGTGGTAAAGTCATGATGTTATATTGGAGTAAGCCTTGTATTAGGATTGATAGGATGGTATGATGGTTGACTTGAAATGTCTTGACTATGTTGTGTGGTTGATAAAGGTGTATGTGTTATAAGGATGGTGATGGCTATCAATGTGCATTATTATGATATGAAATGCTAATGTGCTAACCTCACTTATATGAAATGTAATGAAAGGACTTATACAGTTCTTATTGAAATATTGATGATATTGATTATACAATGGGTAGAACTTATGACCTAAACTAAGCTATGATTGATAACTAAAGGGTTAAAGACAATTAAAAAAGGGACTAGCTAAGCACCGAGTGAACTGGATTGAGGAGTTTCCCTTCCCACATAGGGAAGGTAAGAGCACTAAAGTACTCTTGATATTGGAGAATAAAACGCATGGCGCATAAGGAGGGTCCCAACTATATCTCCTAGTTCTTGAACTATGTTTCCCCCCACAGGAATACTAGCTAGTGGATCCACGTTGTTGCTATGTTTTATGTTTGGTACTACCTTTGCAAGTTGTCCGCCTTTCTTCGGATAGGTTTTTATGAAACCTTATTCCATACTAGCTCATGTGTTTATAGAGGTTAGGGAAAGATGTTCTCAAAAGGTAAAATGAATTAGTGGGTTGAACTCTAATTAGGACAACCTAAGGGGTCTAGACTGGTCTAGGTAGGGGTATGGGACTCTACCTAAGCATTGCACCAGTTAGCCTTGAGGGGAGTCTTAGGAGGATCTTCTTATGTATGTTTATGTCTATGATGATTTAAAATATGTAGATTAAGGACTCACACATTATCAATACGATATATTGACTATTTCACTTATGAGTACGTGGTTGTTTATATTGTTAAAGTAAGATGAAATGTATATCTAAATGACATGCTATATAGAGTAGGGTGTAAGTCATGATTCTTGTTGGGTTACTTGATTGAGTAAGGTTAATGGGGCTTTGCTTAATCATTGAAATTGATGACATGATAGGGGTTCATGGGTGATTGTCTTGCTTTGTTATAGTTAAATGTACTTTTATTCATGCTTGTGATTTCATTCCTTGATGATAATGTTGTAGTAGATTATGGTTTCAAGTATTATGGTATGCATATTACTTGTTTGAGTTAGTAAGCATGTTTTGTTACTTGGTATGACTTGCTTGATTATGCATAAGACTTTTAAAGAGTAAAATAACATGGTTAAACTAAATGTCCCTTTTTAGCATATTTTGATCTCATATGTGCATATGGTCTCATACTTAGTACAATTGGCGTACTAACCCCATTTTTCTTCCTTTTTCCAAAACATTTTAGGTTCCGGTCGTTGAAGGATCATTTGAGATGACTTGAAGAAGGCTTGGATATTTTCTATCATCCAAGTGGGTAGGTCCTCACTTTTCGAGGGCGATGTTGATATGTTGCTTATAAAGTTGCTTTGTTTTTCTAAGACTTTTATTTTCATTCCACTTTCATTTGAGTACGAATTGTATAAGCCTATATCTGGCTTCTTTACGTTGATGTAGGGCTATGCCCAAATTGTTATGATCTTTAGATGGTATGAGATGAGACAATCCTTAAGAATATGTTCTATCTTACTTATATATATGTGTGCAATAAATGTAAAAGGCTATGTACCTTCCTATATGAAGGGTATATGTATACTCAATATATATATAATTATATGTTTATAGAGTTCTACGTAAGCCTCTAAGTAGAAGTAAAAAAGTTGTAAATTTTTTGCTAAATTCGACTTATGAATGTGATGATGTAAACAAAGAGGCTAGTCTTAGTCCTCAAATAGAACGACGAAGCTGGTTACATCTAGGGGTAAACCCGGATGTGACAAACTATGTATCAGAGCATGAGGTTGATTTATCTTAGAGTTGATGTCTCTCTCTATAAATTTGTGTTGGTTTGTATTAATAATTGTGAAGCGTGTCACACTTATGAATAAAAATCTATGTGATGCTTAGGAATCGTTCTTCTTGGAAATTTTATATCGTACCATTAGAGTGTACTTATGGTGTTACTTTGCAAATAATCTTATTGTTGTGCTTATAGAAAGAATGAACACTCGAAGAAATGCGACACAAAGACTTGAAGAGGAAATTTCAAATATGGGAGCTTCTCCCCGTGGTGAGAAAGTCCCTCCACATGAAGAAGATGCTACTATGGAACAAGCTCTGGTCATCCTCCACCCTTGACAGATGGAGATATAAGGGCTTCCCTATCTAATTAGCTCAAGCCGCCACTGTTCAAGCCCAAGCTATGACGACCCAAGCTAACCGGTAGCTTGTACCTCGTCCTCATCAATAGTCACTACTATGGCTTCCCATCTAAGGGAATTCACTCGAATAAATCCTCTTACCTTCTACGGGTCTATGGTTGAGGAAGACCCTCAAGAATTCATCGATGAGTTCTATAACATACTTTTGTCTATCGGGTTGTCCACAAGGGAAAAGGCTGAGTTTGCTACTTATCAACTCAAGGACGTAGCTCAAGCATGGTTTGTGCAATGGAGAGATAATAGGCCTTTGAGAGGTGGTTTTTTTTGACTTGCGAGATCTTCAAGAAGACTTTTCTTGATCGGTTCTTTCCTAGGGAGATGAGGGAAGCTAAAGTGGTGGAGGTCATCAACCTTCTCCAAGGAGGTATGAGTGTTCATGAATACTCTTTGAAATTCACTAAATTTTGAAATATGCTCCTTCTTTGGTTTCCAATCCTAGAGATGAAATGAGCCACTTTGTGACAAGGGTGTCCGATGATTTGCAAGAGGAGTGTCATTCGGCTATGTTACATGACAACATGAAGATTTCTCGTTTTGTGGTGCATTCCAAGAATGTGGAAGAGGCAAGGGCTAGGAGGAAGAGTAAGGATGCTAAGGGCAAGATCTTTTGATGGATAGGCTTGCGATACAAGACAAGCCTAGTTGAAGGATCTGGTTTCAAGCAAAGTTCCTTCCAAGTTCCCTAAGGTTAGTGGCGATTGGGTGTCTAACCTAAGCTCAAGAAGGGAAAACGTATTAATTCACCAACCGCAAAGACAATTTGTGGAAAGTGTGGCAAGAAACACTTTGGTAATTGCCTTAGGGGGACGGACAATTGTTCCGGTTGTGGTAAAAGCGGGCCAAGGTTAGGGATTTCCTTAATGTGAGGGGTTAAGACAAAGGTAGTGGTAAAACTCAAATAAGTGGTTCAAATGAAGCTCCAAGGAAGAATTGCTTCTATGCTCCGGTATGTTGAAAGTTCTCTATATTGATGTATATGTCTTACATGACCCGGATGCTACTTTATCCTTTGTTACTCTTTTAGAAGCCAAAAAGTTTGATATTTTACCTGATAACTTGCATGAACGTTTTATAGTGTTTACTCCGGTGGGTGAGTCGGTGGTTGCAAAAAGGGTGTATAGAAATTGTCCTATAATGTTGCCTAATAGAGTTTCTTATGGTGAAATAGTACGACTCGATACGGCTGATTTTGATGTTATATTGGATATGGATTGGTTGCATGTTTGCTTTGATTCTACTGGTTGTAGGACAAGGGTGGTGAGGTTTAACATTCCAAATGAACCTGTTGTTGAGTGGAAGGGGGGAATTCTATTCCTAGAGGTCGTATCATCTCTTGTATAAAAGCATGTAAAATGATCTCTAAAGGTTTTGTATACCATATTGTAAGGGTCCAAGATCTAGACTACGAAGTTCCTCCCACTAAGTCGGTCCCCATTGTGAGTGAATTTCAAGAGTTCCAAATGAGTTTCTCGGTATTCCTCCCAAACGGGAAACTGATTTTTGTATTAATTTGCTACCAAATATAAATCCCATTGCAACTCGTCCTTATACGATGGCTCCGACCGAATTGAAAAAGTTGAAGGCACGACTCAAGGATTTACTAGACAAAGGCTTCATAAGACCTAGTATTTCTCCATGGGGTGATCTGGGATTATTTGTGAAGAATAAAGATGGGTCTTTGGGAATGTGTATTGACTACCACCAAATCAATAAGGTCACAATCAGGAATAAGTATCCTCTCCCTCGGATTGACGACTTTTTGGATCAACTCCAAGGGGAAAGCTACTTTTATATGATTGACTTGAGGTCGGGGTATCACCAACTTAGGGTGAGAGGTGAGGATATACCAAAGACGACTTTCCAGACTAGATTTGGTCATTATGAGTTCTTAGTAAATTCCATTGGTCTCACTAATGCTTTGGTGGCGTTTAAGGACCTAATAAATAGGGTGTTCCAAAATTACCTAGATTCATTTGTCATTGTGTTTATTGACGACATCTTGGTATATTCGAAGAATGAGAGTGATCTCATGGGTCATTGAGGGTAGTATTGCGAACACTTCGAAACCTCTATTGTTTGCCAAATATAGAAAATGTGAGTTTTGATTGAGGTCGGTGACATTTCTTGGTCATATCATGTCGAGTGAGGGAGTTGAGATTTTTCCAAAGAAAACAGAGGCTGTGAAAAATTGGCCTAGACCATTGACTCTAACTGATATCAGGGGTTTCTTGGGTCTAACGGGTTATCACTGGAGGATTGTGGATGTTTTTGCATCCATTGCATCTTATTTGACTACTTTGACCCAAAAATGTAAGAAATTTGAATGGTCAGAGGCATGTGAGAAAAGCTTCCAAATGTTGAAAGATAGGTTTACTTCCGCTCTGGAATTGACTTTCCGGAGGGCACAAAGGGGTTTATTGTGTATTGTGATGCATCCCATGTGGGTCTAGGGTGTGTTTATGCAACATAGGAAAATGATAGCCTATGCTTCTAGGAAATATAAGGTTCATAAGAGAAACTATCCAACTCATGACCTTGAGTTAGCGGCCGTGGTGTTTGCCTTTAAAATATGGAGGCATTACTTGTATGGTGTTCATGTTGATGCCTTTACCAACCACAAGAGTCTCCAATATTTGTTTACCCAAAAGGAGTTGAATCTTCGACAAAGAAGGTAGTTAGAATTGTTGAAAGATTATGACATAAGTTTCCTACATCACCCCGACAAGGCTAATATTGTTGTTGATGCCCTAAGTCGTATGACTATGGGTAGTGTATCTCACATTTATGAAGACAAGAGAGACCTAGTGAAGGATGTTCATAGGTTTGCTAGTTGGGGGTGAGATTAGAAAATTCTTCGAAGGGTGGTTTCATGGTTCATAATAACTTCGAGTCATCATTTGTAGTTGAGGTGAAGTTCCAAACAACACCTTGACAAATTATTGATGGAGTTCAAGGAATCGATCCCTGGCAAGCTCACTAAGTACATTCTCCCTATAGGGGAATGGTACTTTAAGGTGCCAACTAAGACTATGTGTTCCCTAGGTTGATGGGTTGAGGTGTTGTTCGACAAAAATGTACCATGACCTTAGGGAAATTATTAGTGGGAAGGTATGAAGAAGGACATAGTGGAGTTTGTCGCTAAGTGTCTAAATTTCCAACAAGTAAAAGCCGGACATCAAATGACGGTGTCTTACTACAAGAGATCCAAATTCCTACTTTGAAGTGGGAAGGCATCAACACGGACTATTTAGTGAGTTTGCCTCGGACTCAAAAGCAATATTACTCTATATGGGTAGCTGTGGATAGGTTGACCAAGTCAGCTCGCTTTATTCCGGTCAACTCTACTTGTTCGACGGAATATTATGCTAGGATCTTCATAGATGAGATTGTTTGTCTCCATGGTATTCTGTTATCCATCATATTGGATGGGGGTGCAGAATTCACATCTAGGTTTTGGAGGTCATTTTAAAAAGGGTTGGGTACTAAGGTAAAGTTGAGTACCACTTTTCATCCCCAAACGGATGGTCAAGCGGAACGTACAATTCAAAATCATGAGGATATGCTTAGGGCTTGTATTATTGATTTCAAAAGGAATTGGGATAAACATTTGCCTTTGGTGGAGTTTCTTATAATAATAGTTTTCATTCATCCATCTTCATGGCCTTCTATGAAGCCTTGTATGGTAGGAGGTGTAAGTCTCCTATAGGGTGGTTTCAAGTGGATGAGCCTTTGCTTCTTGGCCCCGATTTGGTTTATAAGACTCTGGATAAAGTTCATATGATAAGGAACCGGTTGCAAATGGCCTATAGTTGGCAAAAGTCTATGCCGATCATAGGAGAAGGGATTTGGAGTTTGAGAAAAGTGATAAGGTTTATTTAAAAGTTTCACCTATTAAGGGGGTGGTTAGATTTGGAAAGAAAGTGAAATTGAGTCCTCGTTATGTGGTTCCCTATAAAATGTTGCAAAGGGTTGGTAAGGTTCCCTATGAATTGAAACTTCTTGTTTATTTGGCTTCGGTTCATCCGATTGTCCATGTTTCCATGCTTAAAAAGTATATTGGTGATCCCGAGTTTATTCTTCCTAATTGAGGGTATTGCTGTCAAGGATAACCTTTCTTATGAGGAAGTTCAGGTTAAAATTCTTGATAGTAAAGTCAAGAGGTTAAGAAATAAAGATGTGGTTTCCGTAAAAGTGTTATGGAAGAATCACCTAGTTGAGGGTGCAACATGGGAGGCCGAGGCCGACATGAAGTCCCGTTACCCTCATGTTTTATAAAATTAAGGCTAGTTATTCTTTTAATAATATAAATATGACTATAAATTGAAGTTTCATGATTTTTGGTGAAGTCTAGCAAAAATGTGCATTTTGAATCACATTACAAAGAGTTATAGTGAATTTGATACCTAAACATGAAATTTTGCCTCTTGGTTTGTTTTGAGTTATGTGGTGTGTTTTGATATAGTGAGTCTTAATGAAATTATATATATAGCATGTCGATAAGTTGAACTTTGAACTAATTGACTCATGTAACACATGTTGAGCTCATGTATTTTGTGAGAAAGAAATGCCTCAGAATGAAGTGTTTTGAGCCTTATGTGTGGTAATTGAAGTTGTGAAATTTCCTTGTTGAAATCGTATGATTTATGTTGTTTTTATATTGTTGATTGGTTGGGCTGCTAGTCTTGAGTCTATTCCTTTCTTCAAAAGAATTTTAGTGTCATTCAAGGACGAATGTTCCTAAGGGGGGGGGGGGATAATGTAACATTTCGAAAATCCAAGACGACTCTTAAAGACTAACATAGGATACATGGGGTCTAAACATTATTTTAAGACTTATTTGAATTAATATAGGTCATTTAGGAATTTAGGAACCAAAACATCCAAGAACGTTCATGACGTCCGGAAACTAGTTCTAGTGGGGTACTAGCGTGCCTTTGCTTATTTGACTAGCTTTTAGGAGTTGGAAATCAATGAAAATTGGTGGAAGGCTAGTTAATAGGTGATTAAGATGATTCATGGTCGAAACATCCGAGTCCAAATCTCCAAGGACCAACAAAGGGCCCTTGAAGAGGACCCTAGATACTGTATGGGATTATTACACACTTGTATTAAGTATGGGTATATGCAAGCACACACCAAGGACATGCATGAGTAAGAATAGTTCTTTCCTAACAACATGATTTATCGAAAGTCGAGTCAGTGAACTTTTAAAATTTGGATTAAGAAAGTCAGGGGACTTACCAAATTTTTATTAGGAAAGTCAAGGGACTTACCAAATTTGGATTAGGAAAGTCATGCCATGAGAGTAACATGCATCATCATAAGTATTATATTGCACACAGAACATAACATCTTACACATAGCACATAACATATTGCATATAGCACATAACATCTTTCATATCAATCGTTCATATTCCATAAGACCTTGGAATCATGGACATGACATTAAGACTTCCCAAAATGAGGGCTCAACATAAGGGACCTCAACTAGGGAGTCTTCTTTAGCAAAAACAGAGTCTGCTTCATTCATTCGTTCGTACTTAATTTCATTCATTCATAAGCTAGTGTATACAACAGCTATACCTAGGATGTAGTTTAAGACTTCCATCGGGTTCGCTTTGCAATGGCCCAGATGACCTAGTGTCATTACTTAAGTCTAGCTCTCCTCATGATTATCCTATCCTTACACCTTTGGTATAATTCATTCCATTATGTGCATCATTTGAGGATGGCCTAATTCATTCATTAGGAACTTTAACTTTAGCCGAGATAAATCATATGAGCATCATGAAATCCAGTGTCTGCACCACACTGAAAATAGGTGGAATCACTGGCCAAAGGGACCCAAAACATGCAAGCGTATATGGGGAATTGAAACCTGCTAGATACCTATATCGGCAATTTAGGTTCAAAGACTAGGAGATATAAGGATACCCATAGCCGGCATGCCAGACTATTTTATCTCATGACAATTAGAACCTCTGGCCTTCCTGAAAGAAGGCATCACCGCCCATAGCTAGCCTATCGGTGCTCAATATAAGGTTTCATTTAATTCAACTCATATGTCATGGAAGTTGGCTTCTAGTATGAGGACATCATAGCTTAATAGATGATTTCTCATCTCATCATTAGTATTAAGCATAAATTAATCTAAATACTTTCATTAGAGTGTTTATAGAGACTAGTCTCTTCATTAACTTTACACTCTCATAGGTGAGTACGTTTTGCTAATATTTACTCAGGCTTATTTGAGATTGCTCTCATCTTTCACATTAGCCTCTTATCATGTTGTCACCACATTCATTAGATTTACCACATTTTCTCTTCAAAACTACTAACCCCTTTTTACTTGAACGTTCATTTCATCATATGCCAATGCACTTGCCCATTTAGTGTGTTCCACACTCTTACTTATCCTATCAAGGAGTTCATCATTTTGTTACATACATCTTAGGTTCACTTACTTTTAACATAAGCTAGACTTATGGGTCTATACATACAAGCCCTGAGGCTTCATTCATAGTTCGTTTAAGTGATTCGTATCTATCTAAAATTTGTGATACAAGACTTATGCATCTTGTATGTATGCCAAGATCATCGATTTCGATCTATTTAGGCAACATTATTTGAAGATTTATTCACGTATGACTTATGTATCAATACGAAAATTTGGCAAGGGAACCCAATTTCGAATCCCTTGGAAAACACTTACATTTTTATTTAATTTAGTTTGACACACATGACTTGGGGACACAAAATAAGCCCCAACGCCTTCTTTTAATTTTCCCTTGATTTCTCTCTTTATTTTTTTCATTCATTGGGACTGAGAGGATGTGTGATCGAACCCCCACAACCTCATTTTCTTTTGATTTCCTTTTTCCTTAAACCATTTTTGTTTTGACCAAAAGGGTGTGGGATCGAACCCCCACAACCCAGTTTAATTTTCTCCTTAATTATTTTTTCTCTGCCATGAGGTCGTGGTTTCAATTCCCACACGCCTCAACCTTTTTTTTTCTTTTAATTTCCTTAAATCTGACCGAGAGGTGGTGGGTTCGAATACCACTCCTCTCATTTCTTTAATACTGTTTTAGTTTTAGGGGAATCGGCTAAGGGCACTTGGGTTCGAATCCCATGTGCCTCACTTCTTTTTATTTTAATTAATTATAGCTTTCTTATAGTGAGGTCTTGTGTTCAATCCCTACTGACCTCACATGTTTTAAACATTATTTTCAAACTCTCATAAGATTCAAACATTAGCCGAAACTAAGCTAACACAATGCTGGAAATTTGGTCATGATTTCCAACTCCTTTTCATCAATATTTACACGTTAGTTCTTTGGATAATTCATGGATCATTTAGTACATCTTTAGGTGCATTTTCATGGATTTATTTAGCTAATAGTTATAACTCAAATCAACAGCATTACACGTTATATGAACATCACAATTTACACACGTTCTTGCACATTAAATACAAGGATTTAAACATGCTATTTCATTCTCTAATCCATGACCAAGAGTCATAACAATGCACCCACACAACTGTATCAAACATTTCCGCAAAACATATTTCATTACTCACATAATTCCAAACATACATACATACACATAATCATCACGAAAAGATGTTACATCCCTAACTTCTACCAGAAAACATATCCAACCTACGAATAAATGGGAGCTAGTGATAGGGACATGGAACGGGGAACAATCCTATTTTTCAGATTAGAATTGACTGAATCTTAAGTGTCTTTTGGGAAAGGGACCAAGAGTAAGAAAACCCATACCTTATTTTTGACATGTACTCAACACACGACCTTCTGTCCAACACCCTCTCCAAAACATTTTCATGTCTCGAAACTCCAACACCACCCGACGGAAAACTCCTTCCTTTGCCTAACATTTTTGCTTAGCGTTTGTATATGTTTTGATTATATTTTTTGTGTGAGTTCTTAAAGTGTGAAGAACTTTTGTTGTTTTTTCTTTTGTTGTAATTTTTTAGGCAGAGAAAACATGAGAAGAGTGGAGAAACGTGAGAGAGATGAGCGTGAGAGAGTAGTTTAGGTTTAGGAGTTTTAGTTGGCATTTAGTCAAACTAAGACTCCGTATTAATCTAATAAAAATTCTGATTTAATTATCTTAGTGAAATGAGCATAAAGACCTTACAAAATCAGATTATAAATCTAAATTTAAATACATTTAATTGATGCTTCCGTTGAGGTTCAAACGCGGGTGGAGTGGCCACCGCGAAACGGGTAATTTTGGGTCAACCCGACCCAAACTGTCCACTTAATTAAATTAATTAATAAATTAATTAATTCTTTAGGGTAATTTTGATATTACTCTTGTCTTGGAAAATACCATTTAACCCCTAGACCCTCCAAACCTAAGATTTTCCCTATTTAAGTCTGGCAAAGACTCATCCGAGTAAATCCTCGTGTTCGAGAGCCCTATATCGTTGGACCAACCTTTTCTCACTCAAATAACTCCCCAAGTTAGTTGTCTTGGTTGTAGCAAGGTTTTAGAGGTCTGGTTATACGCGCATCAATCTGTGTGAACCCGATCTAATCGTAGACACTCTAGACACATTAAGCATTATTTAGCATAGCCATTTTTAGGGTTGTTACAAAACTTTTCCCAATCTATAGGACCCGCTCTTATCAGCATATTGTTCTTCCATTGAACAAACTAAACTTGGGTGACATCTTTCAATTTATCAGCGGCAAGCTTCACTTTTTCTACAGAACTTACCCCTATAACATTCACTACCTCATACACCTCATCCACGAATTCTTTGGGATCCTCTCCCACCTTAGAACATAGAAACACCGGAAGACTCATCCTCACAAAATACCTCATCATAAAAGCTATAATACTCGCAGTGGGGTTCATAGGAGCCTCAACACCCCTAGTGGCTTGAGTCGTCAATAGCTTGGGCTTAAGTAGTTGCATCTTGAGACATCATCAAAACATCCAACCCAAATTATTCGTTGGTCATATACAGACAATCAACCGAAACTTGATTGCCTTGGGGAGCTTTTTCATCTTGAGGGACTTGGGGTTTCTTGGGGAGGAACTCCCTCATTAACAATCTCCTTCTCCACCCTTCTTGCAACTACTCTTCTTGTAGTCATTTCCTATAGTCACAAGACAAGGTTTGGGAAAAGGACACTTATAGATCTAAACTCTAAGGCACAATTAAAGAGTAATGAAGAAAGTAAAATTTTCTACGTCTTATAGCCTCTTATTCATAAAATGTGTCACGATTCATACCCATGAATAAGACTCTACTCGACGTGGCTTGTGAGACATCAATTCTTAAGACCATCCCAAAAACTTATTCTCTGATACCATGTTTATCACACCCCAAGTCTATACCCTAGACGTTACACTGTGTACAAGACTCCGAAGTGCCTCATAACATTCATAATATAAGATAATCAAAATAGTGAGGAATTAAAACCTTTATTTAAATCCATACAATTGAAATACTTCATTTAAAAAAACAAAGGAAGTCTACAATCTCACATTACCATCTAAACAACACTTGAAAACAAAAGTAGTTCACGACCCTTTACAATCAAAAGTCTTAAATTAAAGTCTAGAATTAGTCTATTACAATAAAAGACATGAAATATCAAAATTACTTTTCCTCGAATCCACGAGGAGATTTCACTAATCTTGGAAGAATTCAATCCAAGATTGAATAGGAAGAACTCGACTCACTTGCCGAAACATACAATTTGAAGAAAACTAGAAGAATATGGTTAGCACACAAAAATGTACTAAGTATGTTGACCATGCAAAAATTATGCTTAAAAGGACATTTTTTTCAAAACCATGCATTATGCCAATTTTTCAGATTCATCATGTATATATGTGTAGAAGGCATAAGATACAAGTAATCATAATATAATTCATTTCATCACATTAAAACTTCACTTCAGTAACCTCAAGCTATACTTTGTTCAATGTATTGATAGAGTTCCATACCACCATCCACACTAAGTACTACATTAAGGCCACCATAAGTGAACTTACCATTCTTTTTTTTTTTATATTTACACAATACTCATACATAAGAGACATAAGAATTTCATAATCCATGATATGTAAAGCAAGATTCAACTCACTAAGCATTAAAGTGAATCTTATTCATTAGATTCATTAGGATAACATTCATTCATTAGTCATGAAGACATCAAAGAACTCATTATAACCCTCTCAAAGCCTACTCGTTGAATATATGGATGGCATCACTTACCAGTGCCTTCATACGGATGAGATCCTTTGCCTTCCTTAGCTTCAAGTACAGAGAAACGATATTTCTTTGGAGAATCAAGATCTTCCCATTAAGAGAAACTTGCTTGGACTATAAATGTTTGGCCGAAAGTGTAGGGCAATCTTTCTCTTTATCATCACTCTTCCCACCATCACAGCAACCATTAGTACCATCTAGGCACTTCCCAAAATGCTTCTTTCCACAATTGGTGCAAGTAGGTTTAGAAAATAGAGGTCCACTACCGCTATTTTTGTTTTACCTTAGGAGTGCTTGAAGAATCTTGATTTGGAGCTCTCTTTTTTAACCTTGGTTGACCTTACTCAGTAGGCATAGATCTCTTCATCTCCTTATTATTTGTCTTATGTTTGGAATCTTCAATAGTTTGAGCATACACCATAATCCTAGAGATATTCATGTCATCATGGGTCATTGTCATAAGACACTCTTCCTTAACTATGTCGGACACACCCGTCACATATCTACTCATCTCATCCCTCGTGCTAGACACTAAAGATGAAACATATTTAGAAAAAATGGTATAGTTCAAGGAGTGCTATTGCATACTCATGTCTTTATGGTGTGGTCCTTAAGTATGAACCTTATACAACTAGTGTCACATCCTTGCTGACAGAGTCCTATCAACATCGATACGTTGATGCACGACAGATAAAATCCTTTCAGGTTGAACGAGTGAAGCTATTATTAACAGATGACCTTATTACAAGTCTATGTAATTTTCAACAATCAGGTAATGTGGAGCATCTGCATCGGGTGTTACTGTTGCACCACCATGTTGAGATATGTTTATCCGAAAACATCATGATGTTGGGATAGCTCATGGCACTAGATGTTTCAGTGATTTTCTGTATAAAACCAATCTCCTTATTATGTCCTTAGATATCGTTTCCCTTCATTGAATATTGTTTACTCTATTTATGTGTCATTTCCCATAAATGAGATGGAATTAAATAAGTGCTCAATTGTGACATGCTAATAAAAAATTTAATCTTGTAGAAAGTATTTGTTAAAGGGACCTGTATTAGGCTCATTAAGTAATTTTCGTCACCAATGATCATTTGAACTCCTTTTCTACAAATATTCCCACCTTTAGGAGGAAATATTCATATTCTTAATGTGAGGGATACATACAACTCTTGATGAAGACGTATGTAAAGAAGTGACTATGCCAGGTCATCTCAATTCTTGTACTTGGAGAGTCAGGTTGCTCATAAAAGAATGTTAAATTGCCTAAAACGAATCTTTGTATATTAAACTTAAGCCTACCCTGATAGAAACACACCACATGTAAAAAATATATTTTTTCTCATTAATTATTGACATAAACTTCATTTCTTTCCATTATTATCTATATGACCATTCACCCAATAACAATTTCTTTGGAGGGGGAACTTACATAAATCTCATTAGTATAGGAGTTAATTACTTAGATGTTTTTAGTTGTAATATTATGTCACTACACCATTTTCGGTCTACGGCAACACTAAATCTGGACAACGCTTATAAAGTGTTGCCTGAAATACTTTTGGGACCACTTTTAAAGTGTAGCGAAAGATTTTGACTTTTAGCTACATTAATTTTAGCAACACCTCTAAAGTGTACTCTTTAATGAGATAACCTACACTTTAAAACTGTTGTTATAGTTGGGAACAACTATTTACATGAATGGCCACACTTTTAAATTGTGTTATTTTTATAATTGTAAATACAACACATTAAAAATGTGGCCTTAGTGTTTTCACAAAAATTTTATATTCCCTCCAACATTTTAACATTAAAAAGTTTTATCTCCCTCCCACTTTTATTTGGCCAAAAAAATAAAACATTAAAGAAAAATTAAAAAAGAATAAAACATTAAAGAAATAAAAAAAAGGAAACATTTCCTAAAACATCAGCTGAAGCTTCCATTTTTCAGCTGAAGAACACCATTTGCATGAACAGAAGAAAGATCGAAGAACAGAAGAAATCAGTTTGTACTATGATTTTCATCACATCACTGTTAAACTTCAACTGAAGAACATCATTTTCATCTGAAAAATCGAAGAGCACTGCGATTTCTCTGAACATGAATTGAAGAAGACAATTTCCTCTCAGCTTCGTTGTTCAAGATTGGAGAGCTGAAGAAGACGATTTTCTTCAAAGATTTCTGGGTAAACTATTGTTCCATCAGATTTACTTTTGAAAATTGAAAGAAAATGCTTCACAAATCAACTTGCCTCATGTCTTAAGCTTTAGGTTGTTTGAATAGAGTTTATCAGGTAAGAGATTTTACCTTTAAAAGTCTAAATTATAGCTTTAGGAGTTTGATATTCTTGTGTGTCAGTCAAAAATTTATGTTAGGGTTTTTATTTCTTGTGTTTTTGATACGAATTTTGTTGATTTATGGAGTTTAATTTATAGTTTTATTATGTATAAATGGGCAGATTTTGATTCACTAGTTTTTGCTCTTGAATGTTGAATGTAGAAGCTGAAGCTAAGTCGCCTTCATATGAAGAACTGAGTTTTAGCTAAGTCGTCTTTCTTCGAAGAACTAAATTGTTGAAGCTGGCGATACGTACGAAATTTTTTCCCTAATATAGATTTCGTCAAGTGTAAGTAGCTACTCTACATGAATTTCAAAAGTTTTTAATGTCTGTTTTAATGTCACTGTTTTTTAGTCTTCCTGAGTTCATAGTTGTGCTCGCCTTAAGCTTGGTTTGTTCCTTTGTTAACCACATTGATTATGTCTTGTAGATATTTCCTTGTAAAATATTTCTTTTTTCGACTACATGCCTTGAAGTGTCTAGAAGTCATTTTGTTGTTTCTTTAGTTCATTTTCCAGTGTACATCAGAAACTTTAGTTGAATATATCTTACTTTTTTGGGATCACCTCGTAGTATGAATTTACTAAACTTACTTTGTATTTTGAGTTGCACTATATAGAAAACGAATCATATGCCTTAGAGATAGACGATACAGGATATATTTTTCAAGTCTAGAAGTGGTTGAGAGGGAGCAGTAATTTGTGAGAATGTTTTGCAAGAGCTAGACATTACAGTTATGACAAATAGGAAATTTCATCTTATAAAGGGATCTATCAGGAAAAAAAATAGTAATAGACTTTAACTTTTGTGGCTGGTCAGTACATCATTTCTTAATTTTTACAATAACAAGTAACTGTGTATGATAAGTTTGATTGGTGCACATTTTATTACCTTCTATAACTTGTAAAACTATAGTGATAGCGTAACATGCTTTAATTTTTAATGTGTATAACTTACAACCTTATTAAAGCAATTGTTTCTATGTTTTTAATTTTTTTTGTTCTTTTTCTACTTTCAACTTGAGGATTATGCTTTCTTTGTTTTCTGCTAACTGTTAATAGCAATAACAGAGTAGAAGTAGAAGATTTGTTTTTGTAGTATGGACAACCTGTTGAGTTTTGGATATTGTTGAAAGTGAGGCTTGCTTCGTCTAAGTTTTAGAAAAATTAGGAAAAGTCAGTGCAAATAAAATAGAGGGAAAGTTTAGTATGATGCTAAAGTCTGTCCTATTTGATAATCAAGATGCAACGAATGAGAAATAGTTTGTAACTTTCTAATTTCATTACATGTCAAGTTCTTGCATATAGATAGAAGTAAATAGAACTTTAAAGATAGTCTATGGTCAAGTGCTATAAGACTGTCTATGGATGATCCTAAAGTTTGTTTCTACGTCTTTCCTCTTGATGAAGTTAACAACTTCATTATCAACCTTTTCCTCACTAATTTTTCGTTTATCCTTCCTATCGACTTCAATGGTTCTGTCATGCTCCACAAAGTGGGCTATTTTTTGAGCTTCAGGGGGGGAGACCTATGGTGGTATCCACCAACACATTTTCTCTGTGAATTCAGTTGATCGGATGACTTTCCCTTTAGTCTATGTCAAACTGTAGATATTCCAGTTAGAAATGAACACGAATAAGCCTACTAAAGAGCTTAAAATATATTTATTCTTTTGTAATATTTGAAGAATAAACATGTTGTAATTTGTATGCTTCCAAGTTTGAAACTTGTGACCATATCTTTTAGACTAGAGTCTATTCATCTTTCTGATGGAACTAAATAAAAAAGAAGTTTTAACATATAAGAATTAACATTAGGAAACAATGTTAATCTTTTCTTTATTAATCATAGAAAACCTCCTCACTTCTTTACAATGTATTGTTTCTTTTTTTACATTGAATAAAAAAATTAAATCATATAAAATGAGACAGGAGAAATAATCAATATTGTTGTAAACTTGAAAAATGATAAAAAAAATTAAAAAGAGAGAAAAAATGATGTAATTTCTAGTATGATTGGGGTGGCAGGGAGAGTGTAGAGGAAAGGTGGTGGTGGTGAGAGCAAGGGGTTTATAGTATTGGGTGTTGAGTTAGAGTTGATACATGTCGCTTCGTGATTGGAGAAGGCAAATCCATGGAAGATTGTTCCCCCTTGTCACGTGGGTTCTCTTTTGACTATCAATAACGAGTTATGACCCATTCATTTCTTATCCATGGATATGAAATTACAAAAAGTTGTAACGTAACACATGAGAACTAGCAGTATAACTCAGGTATTACTATATATAGTTACCACTTGGTATTTGCTTAGCTTATCAATACTAAACAGTCTCTCAAGTAACTCATGATCATATGGTCCTTACCCCTCTCTTCATTTGTTTATGCAAACAATGAATCCAAAAAAAACGTTTCACGACCAACGTGGACTACCCTGCACCTACTTAATGATAATTTTATCAATTTATATAAATTAGCTAACAGACAATATGAGCTGACTGGAATGCCTTGGTCTATACAGTTTTAGATGACTAAAAAATGTGCAGGTCTAAATGCTTTGGCTGTTTTACATGATTCAAGAATATATCCAGTTTTTATTTTTATCTAAACTTGTAAAGTTCACCAATAACTACATTTGTAGCTTAATAAATTTGGTCAAGTTTGTGTAAAAAGTTTTTTTCAAATAGATAAGCATGCAATATTTGAAAATCGTGTCTCTCTGTTGATTTTTCTAGTCACCTTTGTTGACTTCTTGTTCTATGGATGTGGAAATACTTGGTTTCAATTGATGTGGTATTTAGTGGACTTAATCCTTAATAAAGTAGTACTGATAAGGAATCATTGCTCCACAAGAATTTTGGCTTTACTGGTGGTTCTAAGCATGTTCTTTCTAAAAACTAGGGGTACTACAAGGTGTAATGAAAAATCAATGTTGAAGAAACACATGATGAAATACTTGTTGAATTTCAAAAAATGCTTTGAATGATTGTTTACATACATGATCTTGAGTCTCTCATGATATAGTTTTTGGTATTGAATTAGATTCAAGTATCATTTTTGTGTTGAATTAGATTCAAAAAAATTTTCTGTTTGGTGTTTTGACGTGCTTACTCGGTTGCACGGGTTAAAGCATAAGAAGATAAATCCACATCCGTTAAGTTTCAGAAATATAGTTAATGAATTTGTAAGAGAACTATAAAGTCAAATAGAACATATACGACGTACGTAAAAGATAAACACGCTTAAAAATCCTTCATAAATCAAAGTTAAAACTTAAGCAAAAGTAGCATCAGGGAATGCAACCTGATTTAACAAACCGAGTGAGTCTTCTGTAAAGAATCTCTAACGATCTGTTTAGTCGTTTCGAGCAGCAGAATTAATTTTGATAAAAATGACTGAATCAACGGATCCCACGACGGACCGTCATGGGCACGACGGACCGTCATGGGCACGACGGACCGTCGAGGGGTTCCCGTTCCAAAACACTTAGATTCTGAAATTTGGGTACTGAGATCGACTCTCTCAACTTCGTGACGGAACTGCAGGACGGACCGTCATAGGCACGACGGACCGTCACAAACCTTTCCACATAAATTAACTCTCTGAACTTTGTGACGGACCTGCATGACGGACCGTCATAGTCATGACAGACCGTCACAGGCTGCGTAATCCTGACTGGGTCGGATTTCTGTTAAAAGTTTATCATAATGAACTATGTGATAATTAGGGTAAAACAAAGAGAATTTGGAGAAGAGAAAAATAAAAAGAAAAAGAGAGAGAACGATCGAGAGAGAGAGGAACGAAGAGGAAAGCAGGGCATTGGGGAATTAGCTTGCTTGATCACAATTTTTCGGTGGAGGTAGGTTATGGTTTATTCTATCTCATAGTAAACTCTAAATAGCAATTGATATGTATTGGGTAGTATTGTAAAGTCTTCTATATGATTAATTGTGTGGTTGCATGATGTGATTATATAATTGTGATGAATTAGCATGATGAGGCTGTTGAATCTTAAACCTTAAAACCTCTCTATTAATGATGATGACTTGACATAAAGGAAGGTTGATGAACTGGAAAATAATGAGATTAGGGGATTGGGTGTCACGAACCGACACGTAGTATTAGGGGATTAGAGTTTCACGTTCCGACACCAGGATAGTAGGGGATCGGAGTGTCACGTTCCGACACAAGGATAGTAAAGAGAATGAATATTGAGGGGATCGGAGTGTCACGTTCCGGCACCAGGATAGTAGGGGATCGGAGTGTCACGTTCCGACACCAGGATAATAAAGAGAATGAATATTGAGGGGATTGGAGTGTCACGTTCCGACACCAGGATAATAAAGAGAATGAATCTTGAATTATGTTAATATACTCAATTTAAAGAACCTATTTCCCAAATGAGTATGGTGTGGAGGCTTGAGTCCTCATAGATGTGCTGGGTGTTGTGGCCAATGGTTATGGTTTTTGTTGTTATCACCTGTTGAGTATGTAGTTGATTTTATATTATTATTTGATATATATTGCTTTCTATTTTGAGTTGGCCGATGATACCTACTCAGTATGTGTTCCTTGTACTGACCCCTACTTGTATTCTTTTTCTTTGTTATTTATGGAATGCAGCAAACGTGCCATCAACTTCGACTCGTCCGCAACTCTAGCCAGTCTTCAGTATATCAGAATTCAGGGTGAGCTATTGTTCCTAGCTCAGACTGGATTGTCTCCTTCACGTCTTGATGTCTTGAAGTTCGGACATGGACCATTCCTTTTACTTAATTTAGTTCTTAAATACTCTTATATTTAGTAATTTGAGGATAGATGTTCTTGTGGTGATGACTTCCAGATTTTGGGAATAATAAGTATTAAATTTTAGAAGTTATTTATTGGTTATATTAATGAGTTTTAAGTCTTCCGCATTGTATTTTGTTCATTAAGGTTGAAATATTGGTAAATGACTGGGGTTTAGAGTGGTTGGTACGCTCACATAGGAGGATAAATGTGGGTGCCACTCGCGGCTCGTTTTGGGTCGTGACAAACTTCATATCAGAGCATTAGGTTCGTTGGTATCATCACACAAGAACGAGTCTAGTAGAGTCTTAAGGAACGGTAGGGGGACGCCTTTACTTTTCTTTGAGAGGCTATAGGACTTTAGGAAAATTCCATTCTTTCTTTCTTTCGTGCTATTACTTGGATCCAATTGGTATCTAGGTGATACAAATTGGTATCTAACATCCTCACTCTATATCGCAGATGGTTAGAACTAGAGCAAAAACTGTGCCAGCACCAACACCGGCAAGACAGGATACGTCTGAGCCAGCCACTTGGGCTGTAGCTTGAAGAGGAGCAGTGGCAAGAGGCCGTGGTAGAGGTCGCGGGAGAACGTCCTCTAGAGGTAGAGGACAAACACCTGGCCCAGCTAGTACTAGGGCAGTGACTCCTCCACCGACTAATGAGGTAGTAAGAGAGGGTGAGGAAGGGGAAAATGAACAAGTGCAAGATGAGGAGTTACCACCCCAACCTACCCCAGAGATGATTAACCAGGTTCTTGCTTAGGTTAGTGGGTTATCTGATCAGGGCCAGACACCTCCAGTGGTTTCTGCACCATAACCTCAGGTTCCGGGAGTACAACATGCAGCTTCTATGGCTCCCCGCATGGATGCCTCATTGGAAATAGGCACGTTTCCTCGATTTACTACAGGGCCTATAATGACTAGTGATCAACATCAACTTTTCACTAAATTCTTGAAGTTGAAACCTCCAGTCTTCAAGGGTGCTGAATCTGAGGATGCCTATGATTTTCTGGTTGATTGTCATGAGTTGCTACATAAGATGGGAATTGTAGAACAATTTGGCGTTGAGTTTGTGACCTATCAGTTTCAAGGAAATGCCAAAATGTGGTGGCGGTCGTATGTTGAGTGTCAACCAGCACAAGCACCACATATGACTTGGGCATCATTCTCTAGTTTATTTATGGAGAAGTATATACCCCGGACATTGATGGATAGGAGGAGAGATGAGTTCCTGAGTCTAGAGCAAGGCAGGATGTGAGTTACTGCTTATGAGGCTAAGTTTCTTGCACTATCCAGGTATGCCACTCAACTTTGCTTCAGTCCACAAGAGCGGATTCGCCGTTTTGTAAAGGGATTGAGGTCAGACTTGCAGATTCAAGCCTTACAGGTAGCTGCTGCAGCAAAATCCTTTCAAGAAGTGGTTGATTTTGTGATAGAGGTGGAGGGGGTGAAGCCAGACGATTTCACCATGGTCTCGACATCTAAGAAGTTTCGTAAGGGAGGAGAGTTTAGTGGTTCTTAGTCCAGGGGGCAGAGTTCGGAAGGTTACACAGCCAGGCCTATTCAGTCTTCACTGCAGGCTGTAGTTGGGGGTCCATCACAGACCAGTCAACATTCCTCTGAGTTTGGAGGTTATCCCCTGACTTCGTCGTTCTCACAGAGACCTATTCTTGAACCCAGAGAGTGTTATGGATGTGGGGATATTGAACATATTAGGATATATTGTCCAAAACAGAGTTACAGACCCCCAATAGTCAGAGGTAGAGGTGGTCATGGAAGGGGCCGCAGTTCTGGAGGACGTGGTTGCCAAGGTAATGCAGGTCACCAAATCAACCGGGGTGGCGGGCAAACTGGAGCTACTGCAGCGCAACACGGTAGGGGCAACGGGCAGACAGGTGATAGGACCCATTGTTATGCTTTCCCTGGGAGGTCTGAAGCGGAGACATCTGATGCTGTTATCACAGGTAATATTTTGGTTTGTGATTGCATGGCTTCTGTCTTATTTGATCCTGGATCCACATTTTCATATGTATCTTCCTCATTTGCTATTGGTCTTGATTTACACTGTGATTTACTTGACATGCCCATTCGTGTCTCTACTCCGGTGGGTGAGTCTGTGATAGTGGATAAGGTGTATAGGTCTTGTCTTGTGACTTTTGTGGGGAACAATACTTATGTAGACTTGATTATTCTAGAGATGGTTGATTTCGACGTAATTCTGGGTATGACTTGGCTTTCTCCAAATTTTGCAATCTTCGATTGTAATGCTAAAACTGTGACATTGGCCAAGCCTAGGACAGATCCGCTAGTATGGGAGGGTAACTATACTTCCACCCCAGGTCGTATCATCTCCTTCCTTCGTGCTAAGAGAATGGTGAGTAAGGGTTGTTTAGGTTTCTTCGCACATCTCAGGGATGATACTTCCCAACTACCTTCGATTGAGTCTGTTTCGATAGTCCGTGAGTTTCTGGATGTGTTTCCTGCAGACCTTCCTGGTATGCCACCGGATAGGGACATTGATTTCTGTATTGATCTGGAGTCGGGTACTCGCCCCATTTCCATACCCCCTTATAGAATGGCTACAGCAGAGGTAAGGGAGTTAAAGGCCCAACTTCAAGAGTTGTTAGGTAATGGCTTCATTAGACAAAGCGCTTCCCCTTGGGGTGCTCCAGTTTTATTTGTGAAGAAGAAGGATGGGAGTTTTCGGATGTGCATAGACTACAGGCAACTGAATAAGGTAACTGTTAAGAACAAGTATCCTCTTCCTCGCATTGATGATTTGTTCGATCAGTTACAAGGTGCTTGTACCTTCTCAAAAATCGACTTGAGATCTGGTTACCATCAATTGAAAATACGGGCAGCAGATGTGCCAAAGACTACTTTTCGAACCAGGTATGGGCATTATGAATTCTTAGTAATGTCTTTTGGACTTACGAATGCCCCTGCTGCTTTCATGAGTCTGATGAACTGGATTTTTAAGCCATATCTAGATCTCTTTGTAATTGTGTTCATTGATGATATACTAATATACTCCAAGAGCAGGGAAGAACATGAGGAGCATTTGAGAATTGTATAGGAAGTTTTGAGGGAGAAAAGGCTTTATGCTAAATTCTCCAAGTGTGAGTTTTGGCTAGATTCAATGTCCTTCTTGGGGCACGTGGTTTATAAGGATGGAGTGATGGTGGATCCTTCTAAGATCGAAGCAGTGAAGAGTTGGGTAGGACCTACTAATGTTACAGAGGTAAGGAGCTTAGTTGGTTTAGCTAGCTACTACCGTCGATTTGTCAAGGGATTTTCTTCTGTTGCCTCCCAACTGACAAATTTGACTAAGCAGAATGTTCCATTTGTAAGGTCGGATGAATGTGAAGAAAGCTTCCAGAATCTCAAGACCTTGTTGACTACTTCACCAATTCTTACCTTGCCAGTGGAAGGCAAGAATTTCATTGTTTTTGGTGATGCATCTTATTCTGGGTTGGGTGCAGTGCTAATGCAGGAAAAGAGTGTAATTGCTTATGCTTCAAGGCAATTAAAAGTACATGAACGTAACTATTCGACCCATGATTTGGAGTTGGCCGCAGTGGTGTTTGCATTAAAGCAATGGAGACATTATCTATATGGGGTTAAGTGTGAAGTCTATACAGATTATCGTAGTTTACAGTATGTCTTTACTCAGAAGGATCTAATTTTGAGACAGAGGAGATGGATGGAACTGTTGAAGGACTATGATTTTACTATTCTGTATCACCAAGGAAAGGCAAATGTGGTGGCTGATGCTTTAAGTAGAAAAGCAGGGAGCATGGGAAGTCTAGCTCACTTACAGGTTTCTAGACGCCCATTAGCTAGAGAGGTTCAGACTTTGGCTAACGACTTTATGAGGCTGGAAGTACTAGAGAAAGGAGGATTTTTGGCCTGTGGGGGGCAAGATCTTCTTTTCTTGACAAGATCAAGGGAAAACAGTTAAGTGACGAGAAGCTGAGCCGAATTCGGGATATGGTGTTGCGAGGAGAGGCTAAAAAGGCAATAATTGATGAGGAAGGCGTTTTGAGAATTAATGGAAGGGTATGTGTTCCCCGTGTCAATGATTTGATCCACACTATTCTTACAGAGGCTCATAGTTCAGGATACTCTATACATCCTGGTGCAACCAAGATGTATCGTGACCTAAAGCAACATTTCTGGTGGAGTAGAATGAAGCGTGACATTGTTTATTTTGTCACCCAATGCCCGAATTGTCAGCAGGTAAAGTATGAACATCAGAGGCTCAGAGGAATACTTCAGAGAATGCCCATTCTTGAGTGGAAATGGGAAAGAATTGCAATGGATTTTGTGGTTGGTCTTCCAAAGACATTGGGTAAGTTTGACTCTATTTGGTTAATTGTTGACAGGTTAACTAAGTCTGCTCACTTCATTCTGGTTAAGGTAACTTACAATGCAGAGAAGTTAGCCAAACTCTATATTTCAGAAATTGTTCGATTGCATGGGGTTCCACTTTCCATCATATCATATAGAGGTATGCAGTTTACTTCTAAGTTTTGGAGAACATTACATGCTGAATTAGGTACTAGGTTGGACCTTAGTACTGCATTTCACCCTCAGACCGATGGTCAGTCTGAGCGAACGATTCAGGTTTTGGAGGATATGCTTCGTGCATGTGTGATAGAATTTGGTGGTCATTGGGATAACTTCTTACCCTGAGCAGAGTTTTCATACAATAATAGCTATCACTCAAGTATTGATATGGCCCCATTCGAGGCATTGTATGGGAGGAGATGTAGGTCTCCCATTGGTTGGTTTGATGCGTTTGAGGTGAGACCATGGGGTACTCATCTCCTGAGGGAATCACTAGAGAAGGTGAAATTCATTCAAGAAAAGCTTTTAGCGGCGCAAAGTAGGCAGAAGGAATATGCAGATCGAAAGGTTAGAGACTTGGAGTTCATGGAGGGTGAACAAGTCTTGCTGAAGGTTTCACCCATTAAAGGGATGAGCGGTTTGGTAAATGAGGAAAGCTTAGCCCAAGGTATATTGGACCATTTGAAGTACTTAAGCGAGTAGGGGAGGTGGCTTATGAATGAGCCTTGCCTGCAGGACTCTCAGGAGTGCACCCGGTATTTCATGTGTCTATGCTGAAGAAATACCATGGAGATGGGAACTACATTATTCGTTGGGATTCAGTTCTTCTTGATGAAAATTTGTGTTATGAGGAGGATCCTGTTGCTATTTTAGACAGAGAAGTCCGCAAATTGAGATCAAAGGAGATTGCATCTATCAAAGTTCAACGGAAGAATCGTCCAGTTGAAGAGTCCACTTGGGAGAAGGAGGCTGATATGCAAGAAAGATACCCACACCTTTTTACAGATTCTGGTACTCCTTCTCGCCCTTGTTTTCCTTCTTGTGATCGTTCGAGGATGAACGATGGGTAAATTGGTATCTATGTAACGACCTGTTTAGTCGTTTCGAGCAGCAAAATTAATTTTGATAAAAACTGAGTCTTGAGATTCTGGAAGCTCTCTTCACATTCGTCGGACCATACAAATGGAACATTCTGCTTAGTCAAATTTTTCAATTGGGAGGCAACAGAAGAAAATACCTTGACAAATCAACGGTAGTAGCTAGCTAAACCAACAATGCTCCTTACCTCTGTAACATTGGTAGGTCTTACCCAACTCTTCACCGCTTCAATCTTAGAAGGATCCACCATTACCCCATCCTTAGAAACCACGTGCCCCAAGGACACTGAATGTAGCCAAAATTCACACTTGGAAAATTTGGCATAAAGCCTTTTCTCCCTCAACAATTCCAATACAATTCTCAAATGCTCCTCATGTTCTTTCCTGCTCTTTGAGTATATTAGTATATCATCGATGAATACAATGACAAAGAGATCCAGATATGGCTTTAAAATCTCGTTCATCAGGCTCATGAACGCAGCAGGGGCATTCGTTAGTCCGAAAGACATTACTAAGAATTCATAATGCCCATACCTGGTTCGAAAAACAGTATTTGGCACATCTGCTGCCCGTATTTTCATTTGATGATAACCAGACCTCAAATCAATTTTTGAGAAGGTACAAGCACCTTGTAACTGATCGAACAAATCATCAATGCGAGGAAGAGGATACTTGTTCTTAACAGTTACCTTATTTAGTTGCCTATAGTCTATGCACATCCGAAAACTTCCATCCTTCTTCTTCACAAATAAAACAGGAGCACCCCAAGGGGATGCACTTGGTCTAATAAAGCCTTTACCTAACAACTCCTGAAGTTAAGCCTTTAACTCCCTTAACTCTCCTGGAGACATTCTATAAGGAGGTGTGGAAATGGGGCGAGTACCCGGCTCCAGATCAATACAAAAGTCAATATCCCAATCCAGTGGCATACCAGGAAGGTCTGCAGTAAACACATCCAGAAACTCACGGACTATCGAAACAGACTCAATTGAAGGTACTTGGGAAGTATCATCCCTGATATGTGCCAAGAAAGCTAAACAACCTTTAATAACCATTTTCTTAGCACAAAGAAAGGAGATGATACGAACTGGGGTGGAAGTATAGTTACCCTCCCACACTAGCGGATTTGTCCCAGGCTTGGCCAGTGCCACCGTTTTTGCATTACAATCTATGATTGCAAAATTTGGAGAAAGCCAAGTCATACCTGAATTACATCGAAATCAACCATCTCTAGAATAATCAAGTCCACATGAGTATTGTTCCCCACAAAAGTCACAGGACAAGACCTATACACCTTCTCAACTATCATAGACTCACCCACAGGAGTAGAGACCCGAATGGGCATGTCAAGCAATTCAGAATGCAAGTCAAGACAATAGCAAATGAGGAAAATACATATGAAAATGTGGATCCAGGATCAAATAATACAGAAGCCATGCAATCACAAACCAAAATATTACCTGTGATAACAGCATCAGATGTCTCCGCTTAAGTCCTCCCAGGGAAAGCATAACAATGGGCCCTATCACCTGTCTGCCCGTTGCCCCTACCATGTTGCGCTGCAGTAGTTCCAGTTTGCTTGCCACCCCGGTTGATTTGGTGACCTCCATTACCTTGGCCACGCTGTCCTCCAGAATAGCGGCCTCTTCCATGACCACCTCTACCTCTAACTATAAGGGGTCTGTAACTCTGTTTTGGACATTTTCTCTTAATATGTCCAGTCTCCCCACATCCATAACACTCTCTGGGTTCAAGCATAGGTCTCTGTGAGAATGACGAAAACTGGGGATAACCTCCAAACTTAGAGGAATGCTGACTGGTCTGTGATGGACCCCCAACTACAGCCTGCAGTGAAGACTGAATAGGCCGGGGCTGTGTAACCTCCCGAACTCTTCCCTCTGGAGTAAGAACCATTAAACTCACCTCCTTTTGAGAACCTCTTAGATGTCGACGCCAGGGTGAAGTCGTCCGGCTTCACCCCTTCCACCTCTATCACAATATCAACCACTTCTTGAAAGGATTTTGCTGCAGCCTCTACTTGTAAGGCTGGAATCTGCATGCCTGACCTCAATCCCTTCACAAAACGGCGAATCCACTCTTGTGGACTGAAGCAAAGTTGGGTGGCATACCTTGATGGTGCACGAAACATAGCCTCATAAGCAGTAACCGACATCCTGCCTTGCTCTAGGCTCAGGAACTCATCTCTCCTCCTATCCCTCAAAGTCCGGGGTATATACTTCTCCATAAATAAACTAGAGAATGATGCCCAAGTCATAGGTGGTTCCTGTGCTGGTTGACACTCAACATACGACCGCCACCACATTTTGGCATTTCCTTGAAACTGATAGGTCACAAACTCAACGCCAAATCGTTCTACTATGCCCATCTTATGTAGCAACTCATGACAATCAACCAGAAAATCATAGGCATCCTCAGATTCAGCACCCTTGAAGACTGGAGGTTTCAACTTCAAGAATTTAGTGAAAAGTTCATGTTGATCACTAGTCATTATAGGCCTTGTAGTCAATCGAGGAAACGTGCCTATTCAATGAGGCATCCATGCGGGGAGCCACAGCAGCTGCATGTTGTACTCCCGGAACCTGAGGTGCTGGTGCAGGAATCACTGGAGGTGTCTGTCCTTGATCAGATAACCCGCTAAGATAGGCAAGAACTTGGTTAATCATCTCTGGGGTAGGTTGGGGTGGTAATTCCTCATCTTGCACTTGCTCATTTTCCCCTTCCTCACCCTCTCTTACTACCTCATCAGTCGGTGGAGGAGTCACCGCCCTAGTACTAGTTGGACAAGGTGTTTGTCCTCTACCTTTAGAGGACGTCCTCCCTCGACCTCTACCACGGCCTCTTGCCACTGCTCCTCTTCGAGCTACAGCCCCAGTGGCTGGCTCAGACGCATCCTGTCTTGCCGGTGTTGGTGTTGGCACAGTTGTTACTCTAGGTCTAACCATCTGCGAAATAGAGTGAGGATGTCATATACCAATTTGTATCACCTAGATACCAATTGGATCCAAGTAATAGCACGAAATAAAGAAAGAATAGAATTTTCCTAAAGTCCTATAGCCTCTCAAAGAAAAGTAAAGGCGTCCCCCTACGTTTCCTTAAGACTCTACTAGACTCGTTCTTGTGTGATGAGACCAGCGAACCTAATGCTCTGATACCACCAAGTTTGTCACGACCCAAAACGAGCCGCGAGTGGCACCCAAATTTATCCTCCTATGTGAGCAAACCAACCAATCTAAACCCCAGTCATTTACCAATATTTCAACCATAATGAACAAAATACAATGCGGAAGACTTAAAACTCATTAATATAACCAATAAACAACATTCTAAAATTTAATACTTATTATTCCCAAAATCAGGAAGTCATCACCACAAGAACATCTATCCTCAAATTACTTTCTTTGAAACTGATAGGTCACAAACTCAACGCCAAATCGTTCTACTATGCCCATCTTATGTAGCAACTCATGACAATCAACCAGAAAATCATAGGCATCCTCAGATTCAGCACCCTTGAAGTCTGGAGGTTTCAACTTCAAGAATTTAGTGAAAAGTTCATGTTGATCACTAGTCATTATAGGCCCTATAGTCAATCGAGGAAACGTGCCTATTTCCAATTAGGCATCCATGCGGGGAGTCATAGCAGCTGCATGTTGTACTCCCGAAACGTGAGGTTATGGTGCAGAAAACACTGGAGGTGTCTGGCCCTGATCAGATAACCCACTAAGATAGGCAAGAACCTGGTTAATCATCTCTGGGGTAGGTTGGGGTGGTAACTCCTCATCTTGTACTTGTTCATTTTCCCCTTCCTGTGATCGTTCGAGGACGAACGATGGGTAAATTGGTATCTATTGTAACGACATGTTTAGTCATTTCGAGCAGTAGAAATAATTTTGATAAAAACTGACTGAGTCGACGGATCCCACGATGGACCGTCATGGGCACGACGGACCATCGAGGGGGTCTCGTTCCAAAACACTTATATTCTGAAATTCGGCTATTGAGATCGACTCTCTGAACTTCGTGACGGAACTACAGAACGAACCGTCGTAGGCACGACGGACCGTCACAAACCTTTCCACAGAAATTAACTCTCTGATCTTTGTGACGGATCTGCAGGACGGACCGTCACAGTCATGACGGACCGTCACAAGCTGCGTAACCCTGACTGGGTCGGATTTCTGTTAAAAGTTTTTAAGGGGTGTTTTGGACTATTCATGATTATAATTATAAAGTTAGTGGGTTAATGCTAATAATTTAATTATTTAGGGGTTAAAGGAGACAACTTAAACCTAAATAGTGGGTTACTTTTATCATAATGATTTATGTGATAATTAGGGTAAAAGAAAGAGAATTTTGAGAAGAGAAAAATAAAAAGAAAAAGAGAGAGAACGATCGAGAGAGAGAGGAACGAAGAGGACAGCAGGGCATTTGGGAATTAGCTTGCTTGATCACGATTCTTCGGTGGAGGTAGGTTATGGTTTATGTTATCTCATATTAAACTCTAAATAGCAATTGATATGTATTGGGTAGTATTGTAAAGTCTTCTATATGCTTAATTGTGTGGTTGCATGATGTGATTATATAATTGTGATGAATTAGCATGATGAGGCTGTTGAATCTTAAACCTTAAAACCTCTCTATTAATGATGATGACTTGACATAAAGAAAGGTTGATGAACTGGAAAATAATGAGATTAGGGGATCGGGTGTCACGAATCGACACGTAGTATTAGGGGATCGGAGTGTCACGTTCCGACACCAGGATAGTAGGGGATCGCAGTGTCACGTTCCGACACCAGGATAATAAAGAGAATGAATATTGAGGGGATCAAAGGGTCACGTTTCGGCACCAGGATAGTAGGGGATCGGAGTGTCACGTTCCAACACCAGGATAATAAAGAGAATGAATATTGAGGGGATCGAAGTGTCATGTTCCAACACCAGAATAATAAAGAGAATGAATCTTGAATTATGTTTATGAATCTTGAATTATGTTTATATACTCAATTTAAAGAACCTATTTCCCAAATGAGTATGGTGTGGAGGCTTGAGTCCTCATAGATGTGCTGGGTGTTGTGGCCAATGGTTATGGTATTTGTTTTTATCACCTGTTGAGTATGTAGTTGATTTTATATTATTATTTGATATATATTGCTTTCTAATTTGAGTTGGCCCATGATACCTACTCAGTACGTGTTCCTTGTACTGACCCCTACTTGTATTATTTTTCTTTGTTATTTATGGAATGCAACAAACGTGCCATGAACTTCGACTCGTCCGCAACTGTAGCCAGTCTTCAGCATATCAGAATTCAGGGTGAGCTATTGTTCCTAGCTCAGACTGGATTCTCTCCTTCACGTCTTGATGTCTTGAAGTTCAGACATGGACAATTCCTTTTACTTAATTTAGTTCTTAAATACTCTGAGATTTAGTAATTTGAGGATAGATGTTCTTGTGGTGATGACTTCAATATTTTGGGAATAATAAGTATTAAATTTTAGAAGTTATTTATTGGTTATATTAATGAGTTTTAAGTCTTCCGCATTGTATTTTGTTCATTATGGTTGGAATATTGGTAAATGACTGGAGTTTAGAGTGGTTGGTTCGCTCACATAGGAGGATAAATGTGGGTGCCACTCGCGGCTCGTTTTGGGTCGTGACCACGTTCCGGCACCAGGATAGTAGGGGATCGGAGTGTCACGTTCCGACACTAGGATAATAAACAGAATGAATATTGACGGGATCAGAGTGTCACGTTCCGACACCAAGATAATAAAGAGAATGAATCTTGAATTTTGTTAATATACTCAATTTAAAGAACCTATTTCCCAAATGAGTATGGTGTTGAGGCTTGAGTCCTCATAGATGTGCTGGGTGTTGTGGCCAATGGCTATGGTATTTGTTGTTATCACCTGTTGAGTATGTAGTTGATTTTATATTATTATTTGATATATATTGTTTTCTATTTTGAGTTGGCTGATGATACCTACTCAGTACGTGTTCCTTGTACTGACCCCTACTTGTATTCTTTTTCTTTGTTATTTATGGAATTCAACAAACGTGCCATAAACTTCGACTCGTTCGCAACTCTAACCAGTCTTCAACATATCAGAATTCAGGGTGAGCTATTGTTCCTAGCTCAGACTGGATTCTCTCCTTCACGTCTTGATGTCTTGAAGTTCAGACATGGACCATTTCTTATACTTAATTTGGTTCTTAAATACCCTTAGATTTAGTAATTTGAGGATAGATGTTCTTGTGGTGATGACTTCCATATTTTGGGAATAATAAGTATTAAATTTTAGAAGTTATTTATTGGTTATATTAATGAGTTTCAAGTCTTCCTCATTGTAATTTGTTCATTATGGTTGAAATATTCATAAATGACTGGGTTTAGAGTGGTTGGTTCGCTCACATAGGAGGATAAATGTGGTGTCACTCGCGGCTCGTTTTGGGTCGTGACAGAATCTAACAGAGTACCCCCCCCCATGGATACTTATGGAGAATATAGAAGTTATTGAGTAAATTTAGGCCACTAATGGAGGTTTCATATCGTCATTCTGATGCTTTCATTATCACTATAAGTTATATCTTTCGACTCTTATGCTTGACCTTTTGAATATCCTTGGACTATGATGCATAATGTTTTTATTGATTGGGTTGGGCGTACTGTAATTCTTTAGTTTACATTCATTCCTACTGAAATCTTAATAACATGATAACATTTATTAAAAATACTACACTCACAGAACATTCACCCCAAAAGGTAAGGATAAAAAAGATCTTTCTTCATGTATCACTGATACAACAGTTCAGAAATATAAAAACCTGTTGTGTCACTAATACAGTGAAATTTGGAAACTATTTTATTATTAAGACAACAAATATAAAAATTCTTTTATTACTAATACAAAGCGACATTCATAAGTCATTGATCGAATATCTATTATAGGATCAGAAGAATGTTTGCTTGAATGTTTAAACATGGTATTAGATAATTGATACTTCTCTGGTTGGGTGTGCACAAGAATGAAAGTTTAAAGCTTTAACTCTAAAAGCTCATAAAACTCTAAAAGCACTAAAGCTCTAAATTCAATTACAAAACTTTAACTTTTAATCATTTGAATTGTAGTTATTTATTTTCTTTCTTAATTATGTATATCGTATTAATTGTACTTATTTTTTCCTTTATTGTATCATCAACATTGAAAAACATTTGTGGAGGGTTCAAGAAATGGTAGCAAAAATACATATATTTTAAATTGGTAGCAAAAATACATGTATCTATGAGAAAGATACGGAGGAATTCATAATTAGTAGTAAGATACATAATATTTAATTTAAAAGAATAGATAATAATAATATATGTGGTAATGAAATATCTCTAGTTATGTAGGTTTTTCTTCTTTGGAATCAGTTAAAACCAAATTAATACCTCAGCTTTTCCTATAAGATGCTAGGACTCAAGAAACACTTTCTTTGAGTTGGATGCTTCAATATACATAGTTAAAATTCAACATTTCAACGTATAAAATAAGAGGAAATGGTCAAATACCCCTCCAAGTTATATTCAGATTTTCAACGACACACTTATAGTTCACAATGGTCCTATTACCCCCCCCCCCCAAACTATTTTAATGTAGAATAAATAACCCCTAAATAACGTGATAACCCACCATGTTCCATGTGGTCTAACACACACACTTGACACGTGTGTTTCACCAAATAATCTTTTTAAACAAGTTTTCTCTCCTTCTTCTTCATCCTTTCTTCTTCAATCTTTTTGTAGTCCTTGATTTTTATTTAAATCTTTATTTGAGGAAAATATTAGGGAATACTTTGGGGGTATTCTTCTATTCTTTTTTATATTCTTCACAAGCTTTATTCGCTGGGCCTCCATATCGCCATCCACACATCCACCTCCATATTTATCACCTAAAAACTCATTATCTAGCTCCTCTATCAATAGGGAATTCAAATATTTTCTCCCTAACTTCACAACTTCTTGCAAATCTTGATCCGTTAATGATTTTTCCTCCAATTTTTTCACTTTCATTTTACTTATTAAATCAATGATATCAAATTAGAATTAAATAGTATAAATACTTAGAATTACATGCTTTAGTTTGAAAACTTTTGTTTTGATATTCCTATTTGATGATTGCTCTAATTTGTCGGAGAAAATTCGATAATAATGGTGGTGGTAGGTTAGGGATGGAAATAGTGGAAGAGTATCCTTGACTCTTGAAATAAATAAAGGTTAAGTGGAAATAGTGAAAGAGTATCTTTGACCCTTAAACTAAAGGCAGATCATTTTTTCTCAAATTTTATTCAAGATATTTGAGAATGATATAGATATATGGAAATTTATCTACAACTTGTTTGGTTTGATTTATATTGGAAGAGTGTTATATGAGTTCGAATGTGTATTTCGAATCAACAATAATGAATTCGGTAAAAATGACGGTGACAACAATGGCTATGGCAACGACAAATTTAGAGGTGGTGAACGATAGAGAGATTTGATTTATATTGTCATGGAGAAGAAAGAAAGCAAACAAGAAAAAAAAATAATTAAAAGTACATATATTTATTAAAAATAGATATTAAAAATAAAGTTTTAGCAATAGCTTTTGATGCTCACTCTCTCAAAGAGAGTGAAATACACTCACATTGCCAACTAAACGATTATGGAGGTGATAAATTTAATTTTAAATAGTATATAGGGGTCATAGAACCCCCATAAAATTAAAGTGTGTAGTTGAGAATAGGGATATACTTTGAAGGGACATTTGACAAATTTCTCATTAAAATAACCTAGAAAAAGAAAATTTCCATTGCAATGTAAACCGGAGATGGAGAGTTAGGGTCTTTGAAATTGTGTTTGGTTTTCTCAGCTTCAAGGTTTCATTTCTTTATTTTGTTTTTAACTGGTTGTATTTTGTATGCTTTTAGAATCAGTTGAGAAATCAAAATTCATTAGTAGATACTTTTTTGATAACGTGGGATAATTATTATTCCCCTGAGAATGACCTGAGAAATGAGATCTATTGTCCTCTTGCAATCTGAATAAAGGAAAATGACATTTTCAGATATTTTGTGTAAAAATTACATAAAATCAAAATATGTGATTCGTAAATTAATATAGAATTTTATGTCTAATAGACAAATCAAACATGAGATTGATGCACTCTACATATCATAAATATTTTTTTGAAACAATTTTTCTAAATAAGTTATTTTAGTATTGTACTTGATCTGCATTGGTTTTTTTAATTATAATATTTATTAAAATAATTATCATATAGTGATATGAGTTATTCTAAAAAATATTTCATAAAAAAATATTTCATCATTTTTATGTGGCATCTTTATGACCTCCAATTGCATTATTTATTGGAAAAATTAGCAAACTAGTCACAATTTCTAACTTAATTAGTAAATACATCTACACTTTAAAATAATAATTGAATATGTCAATATTTCAAAAGTAATTTGTATTCAAATTTTATTTCTCAAAACAGTCCAACTTTGAATAAAATTCTACCTCAATTACTCATTTACACTTCTTCCTATGCTTTAGTACCATTAAATTTATTTTTCATCTTTCTCTTCTAAATTTTTTTACTTTCATCAACTTTTCAGTTTTCACCATTATCATCATTCACTTTTTTTTTCATCAAAATTTCACCATTATTCTCTCTCATTGTTGAAGAAAAACTAATTATTCAAGTTCGTAACAATTTGTTCAGATCTATCAATTAATCAAGAAATCTCTCAATTGATAAAGGTATTTTTGAATTCGTCATTTATTTTGCAAGATTTTGTTTTCAATATCACGCATATGTTGAATTTTCGGATTGTATGTATTGGGGATGTTCCGTCATTTTGTTAAAATTTTTATGTGAGTTTTTTAACATACTCATCAAATATTTATGTATTTCAGATTTTTAGTATTAAAAATTATTTCTGTCTTTCTTTTTTATGATTTGTTTTTATATTTAAAATTTAGAAGATTCCACATTAGCATGAGTTTATTTCGCAAAAGTATTTGAAGTATGTTGAATGTTCTGTAGTTTGTAGTCAGGTTTATTTTTACAAAGTGATGATCTAAATATAAACCTGTATTTTGATTATTTGAAATTGTAAAGGAATACAAAATAAAAAACAAACTAGTTGATATAAACATATAATGAGCAAAATAAAATACAAAACTATTTGACTGATGCAAGTAGGATGAATACACATAAAATGAATACATAAATAAACTGTATTTTTGCTATTTATAGTTGAGAATGAATACGAAATCAAAATATAAATACAAAACTTTATGATATACATTAGGACGAATACGAAATCAAATATAAATATAAATTTTATGGTATACATTAGGACAAATACGAAATCAAATTCAAATATAAACTATTTGGTATACAAAGTGCTATTGGAAATAAGCAAAATAAAATAGATATGCAAGATGGATGAATACCTATATCATAAATACATTAGTATTATATTATGAATACTGGAAAAAATTTAAAAGAGGATACATAAACTTCATAACCTTAACATGATAGACAAATAACTTCATAAAAGTTCACACATATTTAAAGATAATTTATAATTTCATAACGTCAAAATGATGTCGTAGTAGAATAAAATGCTTCAAATATGATAATTTGTGGTAAATAAATGTGCTTAGAAATTAAAAAAAAAATAAGAAAATTGAATATTGAATTTTTAGAACATTGGTGATAGGCGTGTTTTTTATAACATGGTGAAAGAAGAAGAAAGAGATGGAAGTTGGTGTACTTTGATAAATTACCAATTAATATTTTGCTTTTAAATTTTTTAACTATTAACACTTTTAAGTAATTGATTTTTTTAAAGATTTTTCTCTTCCCTTAATTTCTCATTTCTGTTTTTAACAATTTTTTATTTTTTGGAAATTTTTACCAAATATTGAAAGCATTGACAATAAGTCATATTAAATGTAAAAATATTGACATTTTAAAAGTTCGAGTTGGTTGAATGATAAAAAGTGAAGTTCTTGATGAACATTGTTGAATTCTTGTTGGTTGAGTGTTTGAATGTCTACTGTTTATTTGATTTGTGTTTTTGGGTTATTTTCCGAGTTATATCTATTAGGTATTGAGGGTACTAATGATCCTAAGTATTTGAGGGAAAGAACCATGGAAGTTTAGAGGGTTTACAGAGGAAAATAGGAGGAGAAAAGTCAAGAACAGTTGTCCGTAGGGCCTTGGGGCGCCGCGTCTCTCATAGCACCACTAGATAATCTATGTACGTAGGTCCTTGGGACGAAGCGCCTGCGATAGCTCCCCAACCTGGCCTATGAAGTTTGGGGCCTGGCACCCCACACCTCTCAGAGCTCCAAGGATGCCAGTTCACACCATTCTTCCCCTATCTTTTTGAGCTAGTTTCTAAGTGATGTACCTACATTTCCTAGTTTATTCTAACACTCTACGGTACGTATAAAATAAATAAATCATCCATAAACATGAGACAATTGAACCTTGAATCCATTATCCAATTCAAGGAAAGTTAAGATCAAAGCAAAGAAGTTAAGAGTAAAGTCCAAAAGTTAAAAGTAAATCAAAGCAAGTTCTTAAATTTTTCAATATTCTTTAACATATGTTTTAACTTTGTTTTAAGGCTCAAGTTACAAGTTAAGCAAATAGTAAAGAGTTGATTTCAATTCTCAAAAGTTATAAGGGAAACTAACAGTTAAGTTGCAAGTTAAGCAAAGAGTAAAGAGTTGAGTTCATTTTCTCAAAAGTTATAAGGGAACTAAGTAATCCCTAACAATTAACTTTTTTTTCATACTTTGAGAAAGAAAGGAAGATGAGACTTCCAACAGAGCCTTTGACTAGTTTTAGTAAAGAGAAAACTATGATTTCCAAGAGAGAGCTTTTAAAGCTTAGTATGAGTTGTTACCTAAAACTAGAGAAGAAGTTGTTTTAAAAACATATGAGCTAAGTATTTTTCGGATTATTATTGACCATCGATATGGGTCGCGAGTTCATATTAATTCAAGCCCCCATAAACCATGTAGCTAACATGGATATAAGAAGGGTCATACTTTTTAGATGATTCCTTAGTGCTTTTTAGCATAGACAACTGGATCCACTTAGTAGTTCAGGTTTTATACTGACGGCAAGATATAGGATAGTTCTCTTGCAACGTGAGGTAATACGTTGGACTATCACTTAGGCTAATAGTGATGGTTGTCGGTTAGAAACTATCCCACTGAAACTATATTACTTCGTATATAATTAAAGTTTATTTTGTTATTGCATTTCTTTAAGGAACTAACTGTTTTCATTGTTTTACAAGCTTTTATATATTACTTTATATTAATTCGAGTTATTCATGAGTTGAGTACAACCAAGGTAAGTGGTCCTTCTTAATTTTTTTCAAGCTTAAGTTATTTTTAGCAATCCAACTCGCATACTCGTACATTCAATGTATTGATGCCAACTATTGATGCCAGTTGGCCTGCATCGTCTTATGATGTAGACGCAGGTAACTATGATTGTTATCATCTAGTGCCTGATTGATCCATCTGAGCGCTCGGACACAGTGGTTAGCCTTCTTGATTTCTGGAGGACACTTTTATTTGCTTTTTAGTCTTTATTTTATAGGATGTTATGGGGTCTGTCCTAACATCCATCTTAGTATTATAGTGGCTTCATAGAACAATCATATTATTTTGAGTCTCTTAATTTTTTATTGCAGATATATTCCTATGAGATTTAAGTTCCATTTTGCCCAAATATTTATTCTTGTTATTATTAAATGATAGTGTTTTATTGAGTTAAGTCTTACGATGAGTTATCAAGGCTAGGACAAAGATCTTCTCGAGGCCAACAATGACTTACGAGTGTCGGCCATATCTAGGGTGTAGGCTCGGGGCGTGACAAACTTGTTATTAGAGCATCGAGTTCAAGAGTCCTGGGGAGTCTATAAAGTCGTGTCTGTAGAGTCCTAGTTATTGGTTTGAAGCGCACCACATCTACAATTTGGAGGCTGCAATATCTGGGAATTCCTTCAATTTTTTCATACTCACTTCGTCCGCTAGAGTTATCTCTAATTCTTTTCTAACTCATGCTTAATCATAATCGAATGTTAGCTAAGTTTTGTTTGAGGAGACCTTTTTCGAGATGTTTTTTCCCTGTGATCTAGGAGAAGAAAATACATGGTTATTAATACGAGGAGTAAAATGAGCTTGTTTATTGCTGGGATGATTCGTCTGTCAAGTAAGGAAAGCAAGGAAGCTATGCTAATAGGTGACATGAACACAATAAGGCTGATGATCCATGTGCAACAAGTTGAGGAGGACCAGTTGAGGGATAGAGAAGAGTTAAAGAATAAGAGGTCTAAAACATAAGGATCGAGTCTGGGAAGCAGAAAGAACCTGCTTAATCATCTACTAATGTACCTGCACCAAGGAACCAATGTGTGTTCAACACTAATAATTATGAGAACTTCAGATCTAGACATACATACTCGCAAGTTAGTAAGGCACAATGGGGTACTAAGACTATTGCATCTGCTAAAAATGGCGGGAATGACTCAGGGTTGTGTCATGATGACTCTATTGGTTTCTTCAAGAGTTTGCCAGAATGATCATTTTATAACAGAGAACCCTAAGAACAAACAGAGTGATGGTAAAGAGGGAAAAAAGATCAGTCTTCTTTGGTCGCTTCACAAGATAGGAATTGCATCTAGATGAGCTACTTCAAGGACATGAAGAGAGAAAACTATCTTTATGCGATCACTAGTCGCTGAGATAAAAATGAATTACTAGATTTTTTCAGTAGAATGATCCAAGTCTTCAATTTTGATATTTTTCAAGAGCAACATATTGAGCCCTTCAGTGTTCTTACACATGTTGAGAATTATATTCTAGCAGAGAGAGTCTTTTTTTATTGTACAATTTTCCGTCAATCACAAGTGCCATGGATGACTGAGTTTAGTTAGACATGGTAGAGTTTGATGTCATGCTAGGTATGGACTAGCTTCATGCCTATTGTACATCAATACATTTCTACACTCGAGTAGTGAAGTTCCAGTTTCCATTGAACCAGTTATAGAGTGGAAAAACAGTTCAAGAGTGACTATAACTCGTTTCATGTTGTACCTTAATGAAAAGAAGTTAGTTTCCAAGGGTATATGTCTATCACTTAGTCTGAGTTAGTGACTCAAGTGTTGAGATACCTTATAATCAGTCAGTTTAGTAGTAAAATAGTTTCCGTCTTTCTTGATGATCTACCCGGAATCCCTCATGAGAGACAAATAGACTTTGGCATAGATATCATTCAAGATACTCATCCTATCTCCATTCCGCCATATAGAATGGCACCAGAAGAGTTGAAAGAACGATTGAAAGATCTAATAGATAAGGGTTACATTCGACTAAATGTCTCACCGTGGGGAACTCCGGTATTATTGTGTAAAAGAAACATGGTTCCCTTATGATGTGCATAGATTAACGCCAATTGAACAAGGTTACCATAAATAATAAATATCCTCTTCCAAATATTGATGAAATTTTCAACTAGTTTGAGGGTAATTCCTCCTTATTGAAAATTGATGTCAGGTCAGGTTACCATCAGTTAAAGGTTAGGGAATGTTGCATTCCAAAGAGAACATTCAGAAGCAGATATGAGCATTATGAGATTCGTTCATGTCCTTTGGCTTGACAATGCACATACAACATTCATGGATCTTATAAACAAATTCTTCAAACCTAATTTATATATATTTTTCATCATCTTCATTGATGACATACTAATATATTCAAGGAATAAAGAAGAGCATGTTATTCATCTCAAAATAGTTCTTCAGGCTTTGAAAGATAGAGAGTTGTATGCCAAGTTCTCAAAATGTGAGTTTTGTCTTAGGTTTGTGGCATTCTTGGGCCACATAGTTTTTGGTGATGTAAGTAGAGTTGATACCCAAAAGATAGAAGTAGTGCAGAGATTTCCTAGACCAACGTCACCAACTAATATAGGGAGTTTCTTGGGGTTTTTTTGGCTACTATAGAAGGTTTATTGAGGGATTTTCATCTATCTCATCTCCTTTGACCAAACCTGACTCAGAAGACATTTAAGTTTCAATGGTCTGAAGCTTTTGAGAAAAGCATTTAGGAATTGGAAAAGAGGTTGACTATTGCCTTGCTTTGACTTTACTGGAAGGTACTCAAGGTTTTTTGGTGTACAGTGCTGCATCTAGAGTTGGTTTCTATTGTGTTCTAATGTGGAAGGGTAATGTTATAGCTTATGCCTCCAGACAGTTGAAAGTTCATGAAAAGAATTATCCAACCCATGACATAGAATAGGTTGTTGTAGTTTTTTACCTTGGAAATATGGAGTTCATGTTGATATATTCACTGATTACACGAGCCTACAATATGTGTTCACTTAAAGAAAGCTTAATCTCAGACAAAAGAGGTGGTTAGAGTTGCTTAAGGATTATGACATGTGCATTTTTTACCACTCGTGTTAGGATAATATTATTACAGATGCCTTAAGCAGGTTGTCTATGGGTATTAACACCCATCTTGAAGAAGAGGAGAAAGAACTAGCAAAAGATGTGCATACTGGTGACTAACGGGTCTGCATCATCACTAATACCAAAGGTGAAAAGAAAACAAGATCAAGACCCTATTTTTCTTGAAATGAAGGAAAATTATCATAAGCAAAGAGTATTAGATTTTACACAAGGAGGAGATTGTGTGTTGAAGTAACAGGGTAAGTTGTGTGTACCAATGGCGGATGGGATAGAAGAGAGGATCATGGAGGAAGCACATAGCTCAAGCTATTCCATCCATGTAGGTTTCAAAAAGATGTACCATGATTAGAGAGAGGTATATTGGTGGAATGGTATGAACAAGGATATGCTGAATTTTTGGCAAGTGTTTGAATTGTTAGCAAGTGAAAGTGGAATACCAAAGGCCTGGTGGTTTGGTGCAGAATAGCAAACTTCCATAATGGAAGTGGGATATGATTGACATAAAATTCATCACACGCTTGCCAAGTTTTCGCAAGCAACATGATTCCATTTGGTTAATTATCGATAGAATGAAAACATCAATACGATTTTTGCCGGTAAAGACTACTCAATTGGTAGAGAATTATGCAAAGTCACACATTCAGAATGTAGTGAGACTTCATGGAGTCTGTGTTTTGATTATTTCATATGGAGGTGGACAATTTACTGCACAGTTCTTGAAATCTTTTCAGAAAGATTTGGGTTCAAAGGTGAATTTAAGTACTGCTTGTCTTCCTCAGACGGATGGGAAAGCAGCGCGCACAATTCATACCTTAGAAGATATGTTGAGGGCTTGCGTAATTGATTTGAAGGGGAATTGGGATGATCACCTACCTCTCATTGAGTTTGCTTACAACAACAGTTACCACTCTACCATCCAAATGGCTAAGTATGAAGCTCTTTATGAGAGAATATGCTGATCTCCTGTTGAATGTTTTGAGGTTGATGAAGCATAATTGATAGTACCAGATTTTGTACACCAATCTATGGAAAAGCTGAAGGTTATTTAAGAGAGCTTGAAATGACATAAAGTCATCAAAAATCCTACACAAATGTTACGACAAGGCCGTTGGAGTTCAAAGTTGATGATCGGGTATACATCAAGGTTTCACCCATTAAGGGTTTTGTGAGGTAATATAGGGACGGGAAACTTCGTCCCACACATAATTGACCTTATTGTATAGACAAAAGGAGTGGAAATGTATCTTATGAGTTAGAGTTATGACAAGAGTTAACAACAATTCATCCAGTGTTTCACATCTCTATGTTTAAAAAGAGCATGGGCGATCCTTTATTGATTGTATCAACTGAAAATGTTGGGATTAAGGATATCTTATCCTATAAGGAGATTTCGATTCAAATTTTAGATCATCAATTTCGCAAGTTCAGAACAAAGGAGATCGCATTAGTCAAGATCCTATGGAGGAACAAATTTTTTGAAACGCTACTTGGGAAGCTGAAGAGGATATGAAGAAAAAATATGCACATCTATTTGAATCCGTAGGAGATGTAGATCAAGGTACCAATTGTCTTCTTAGTACTATATAAACTATCACTAATCATGTTGTTACTTGTTTTTTTATCTTTGAGCATTGACCTTAGGTTACTATTCTTAGCTTAATGAAAGAAATCTAATTCGAGGATGGATGTTCCCAAGGGGGAGATATTGTAACATCTGAAAATTTGAAATAGCTAAGAATAAGATAAGAAACTAAAAAATCATTTTTGGAATATTAAAGGAAAAAATTGGAAAAAATTCTAACTTAAGAATTTGAATTTTGCTCATTTTCAAACGGACATAAGTTCTACATCAGGATGAGTTAGAGGTGATTTCTGATATGTGTGGACATATCTAGGAATAATCTTTCCAACACCGCTGAATTCGCACGATTTCCATATCGTATGAGTGAATTATGCCTATCGGAAGTTGGCAGTTAGAATGAGGAAAACCCCAATCCAGATTTAGGGAAGCCCAAACTAGTCTTTTCACTAATTAATTTCCTATTTTGTTTTAGCGGGTTATTGTGGGTAAAAATAAGCTTAGATAAGTTTGGAAAAGTTAGAATTATGCTTAGGGCTTGGAGAAGAGATAAAAGAAGAAAGAAAGGGAGAGAAGTCAAGAATTCGCCAAGAACGTCAAACTTTGCAAGTGGAATTCGTCTGGGGTGATCCCTATCAAGGTATGTGAGATCTTTTAGTGTTGTATAAGTTCACCCACACACCAAACTTGTCTCAATTCATTGATTTTATGAGTTGGTTGAACGATAAAAAACGAATTTCTTAAAGAACATTTTTGAATTCTTGTTGGTTGAGTTGTTGAATGCCTAGTGTTGATTTGATTCTTTTTCCTAGCTTGTTTTTCGAGTTAAATATATTGGGTATTGAGGGTACTAATGATCCTAAATGTTTTGGTAAAGAACCATGAATATTTAGGGGTTTAGAGATGAAAAATTGAGGAGAAAAGTCCAGAACGTCTGTACGTAGGGCCTTGGGGAGCCTCACTCTGACAACCCCACAGAGACAATATCTGTCCGTGGGGACTTGGGGCATTGCGCGAGACAAAGCGCCCCAACCTGGCCTCTGAAGTTTGGGGATTGGATCCCCACACCTTTTAAAACGCCAAGGATGCAAGTTCACCCCATTCTTCCACATCTGTCATGACCCAAAATCTGGACGCGACTGGCACCTACACTTACCCTCCTATGTGAGCGAACCAACCAATCTAACCATTAACATTTCAATGTATATCAACAGAAAACAATGCGGAAGACTTAAACTCATTAATAAATACCAATTCAATAACTGTTAAAATTCAACATCTATTATTTCCCCAAAATCTGGAAGTCATCATCACAAGAACATCTATGTCAAATTACTAAACTAAGAATGTCTAAGAACTAGAATAACTAAAAAGCTAGTCCATGCCGGAAGTTCAAGGCATCAAGACATGAATAGGGAGATCCAGTCCAAGCTAGAAGCATTAGCTCACCCGAAATCCGGTATACTGATGACTGGCTAGAATTACTGTTGAGTTGAAGACGACGGAACGTTTGCTGCACTCCACAAATAACAAGAAAGAAACAACAAGTAGGGGTCAGTACAAAACACGGGTACTGAGTAAGTATCATCGGCCAACTCAAAATAGAAAACAGTATATATCAGTTAATATCATAAATCAACTATATACTCAACATGTAGCAACAACAAGTACTATAATCATCAATAAGTACTAACAAGTTCATCCATGAGGACTCAAGCCTCAATATCATACTCATTTGGGAATTAGGTTCATTAGATTGAGTATATTTATTCATCTTTAAAGATTCATTATCTTTCTTCCTCTTGTGTCGGTACGTGACACTCCGCTCCATATACTATCCTGGTGCCGGAATGTGGCACTCCGATCCTCATTCTATCCTGGTGTCGGAACGTGACACTCTGATCCTTATATACTATCCTGGTACCGGAACGTGGCACCCGATCCATATTCTATCCTGGTGTCGGAACGTGACACTCCGATCCTCATTCTATCCTGGTACCGAAACGTGGCACCCGATCCATATTCTATCCTGGTGTCGGAACGTGACACTCTGATCCTCATTCTATCCTGGTACCGGAACGTGGCACCCGATCCCCTAATTCATCAAGCCTTCTTTATACTAAGGCATCATCGTTCTCATTATATAATTTATCAAGCCTTCCTTTATAGTAAGGCATCATCGTTAACAAGTGAATTAGGGTTTCTTTCAAGATTTAGGATTCAATAGCTTCATCATGCTTACTTTATCACAATCACATAATCATAAAGCATACAATTAAGTATATAGAAGGGTTTTACAATACTACTAACACATATCATTCGCTATTAAGAGTTTACTATAAGATAGCATAAAAACCATAACCTACCTCCACCGAAGATTAGTATTCAAGCAAGAAAATTTCTCAAGCTTTGTTCCTTCTTCTCGTTTATCCTCTCTTAATTCGTTTCTCTTCCCTCTTCTTTGTTCTTTCTCTTTTTCTTATTCCAACCCTCTTTCTTTTACCCTAATTAGTATATAATTAAGTATAAAAGATGACAATAATAACCCACTAATTTACTTAAGGTTACCTCTTTTAACCCCCAAGGAATTAGACTTATTAATGTTATCTCTCTAACTTTATAATTAAGGAAGGAATAGTCCAAAACGTCCCTTAAAACGTGTAAAGAAATCGGACTCTAACTGTGATTACGCAACCTGTGACGGCCCGTCGTGCCTGCGACGATCCGTCATGCAGGTTCGTCATAGACTCGTTTTACTAAGGGAGTCTGTGACGGCCCGTCGTACCTACGACTGTCCGTCCTGCACTTCCGTCACGACGATCAGAGACTCGTTCCATGTACCAAATTCTCAAGAGTTAAAGTGTTTTAAAACGGGGTCTCACGACGCTTCGTCGTACCTGTGACGGTCCGTCCTGCAGGTCCGTCACAAAGTTCAGAGAGTCGATTTCAGTACTCAGATTTCAGAATTCCTAAGTGTTTTGGAATGAGAAACCCTCGACGGTCCGTCGTGCCTATGACGGTCCGCCGTGGTGTCCGTCGCCTCAGCCAATTTTTCCAGAAATAAAATCAGCTGCTCAAAACGACTAAACAGGTTGTTACAATAGATATGAATTTACCCATCGTTCGTCCTCGAACGATCAAAAGAAGAAAAACAAGGGCGAGAAGGAGTACCTGAATCTGTAAACAGATGTGGGTATTTTTCTTGCATATCTGCCTCCTTCTCCCAAGTGGCCTCTTCAACCGGTCGATTCTTCCATTGAACTTTGATGGATGCAATCTCTCTCGACCTCAACTTACGGACTTCTCTAGCTAAAATAGCAACAGGCTCCTCCTCATAAGTCAAATTTTCATCAAGCAAAACTGAATCCCAACGGATGATGTAGTTTCCATCCCCATGGTATCTTTTCAACATGGACACATGAAATACCGGATGCACTCCGGACAGCCATGGAGGCAAGGCTAATTCATAAGCCACCTCCCTACTCGCTTAAGTACTCAAATGGTCCAATAACCTTGGACTTAGCTTACCCCTTTTTCCAAACCGCATCACCCCTTTCATGGGCGAAACCTTCAGCAAGACTTGTTCACCCTCCATAAACTCCAAATCTCTAACCTTTCGATCTGCATATTCTTTTTGCCTACTTTGAGCCGCTAGAAGCTTTCCTTGAATGCACTTCACCTTATCTAACGAATCCCTCAAGAGGTCAGTACCCCAAGGTCTAACCTCAAATGCATCGAACCAACCAATGGGAGATCTACACCTCCTCCCATACAATGCTTCAAATGGAGCCATGTCAATACTGGAGTGATAGCTATTATTGTATGAAAACTCTGCCAAAGGTAAGAAGCTATCCCAATGGCCCCCGAATTCTATCACACATGCGCGAAGCATATCCTCCAACACTTGAATCGTTCGCTCAGACTGACCATCAGTCTGAGGGTGAAACGCAGTACTAAGGTCCAACCTAGTACCTAATTCCGCATGCAATGTTCTCCAAAACTTAGAAGTAAACTGCGTACCTCTATCTGATATAATGGAGAGTGGAACTCCATGCAGTCGAACGATTTCTGAGATGTAGATTTTGGCTAACTTCTCTGCATTGTAGGTCACCTTGACCGGAATGAAGTGAGCAGATTTGGTTAATCCGTCCACATTTACCCAGATAGAATCAAACTTCCCCAATGTCTTTGGAAGACCAACCACGAAGTTGCAATTCTCTCCCACTTCCATGCAGGAATGGGCATTCTCTGAAGTGTTCCTCCGGGCCTCTGGTGTTCATACTTTACTTGTTGACAATTTGGACATTTGGCAACAAAATCAACAATGTCGCGCTTCATTCTACTCCACCAAAAGTGTTGTTTTAGGTCACGGTACATCTTGGTTGCACCAGGATGTAATGAATATCCGGAACTATGAGCCTCTGTCAGAATAGTGGTGATCAAATCATCGATGCGGGGTACACATACCCTTCCCTTAATCCTCAAAACACCTTGCACATCGATTGTTGCTTCTTTAGCCTCTCCTTGCAACACTTTATCTCGGATCCGGATCAATTTCTCATCGTTAAACTGCTTTCCCTTAATCTTGTCAAGAAAGGAAGATCTTGCCTCCACACAAGCTAACAATCCTCCCTTCTCATTTATTTCTAGCCTCATAAGGTCATTAGCCAGATTCTGAACCTCTCTAGCCAATGGGCGTCTAGAAACTTGCAAATGAGCTAGACTCCCCATGCTTCCGGCCTTTCTACTTAAAGCATCCGCCACAACATTCGCTTTTCCGGATGATAAGATAGTGATGTCGTAGTCCTTCAGTAGTTCCATCCATCTCTCTGTCTCAAGTTCAAATCTTTTTGAGTAAAGACGTACTGTAGGCTACGATGGTCCGTATAGACTTCACATTAACCCCATACAAATAGTGCCTCCATTGCTTTAATGCAAATACTACCGCGGCCAACTCCAAATCATGGGTCGGATAGTTACGTTCATGCACCTTAATTGCCTCGAAGCATAAGCAATCACATTCTTCTCTTGCATTAGCACTGCACCCAAACCGAATAGGATGCATCACAATAAACGATGAAGTTTTTACCCTCTACTGGCAAAGTAAGAATTGGTGCAGTAGTCAACAAGGTCTTGAGTTTCTGAAAGCTTTACTCACACTCATCCGACCATACAAATGGAACATTCTGCTTAGTCAAGTTCGTTAATTGGGACGCAATAGAGGAGAATCCCTTGACAAATCGGCGGTTGTAGCTAGCTAAACCAACAAAACTCCTTATTTCTGAAACGTTTGTAGGTCTCACCCAATTCTTCACTGTCTCAATCTTAGATGGATCCACCATCACTCCATCCTTAGAAACCACGTGTCCCAAGAAGGACACTGAATCTAGCCAAAACTCACACTTGGAGAATTTGGCATAAATCTTCTTCCTCCTCAATAACTCTAACACCATTCTCAAATATTCCTCATGTTCCTTCTTACTTTTAGAGTATACCAGTATATCATCAATGAATACGATCACAAAGAGATCCAGATATGGCTTGAAGATCCCGTTCATCAAGCTCATGAAGGCAGCAGGGGCATTCGTAAGACCAAAAGACATTACCACAAATTCGTAGTGCCCATACCTGGTTCGAAAAGCAGTCTTTGGCACGTCCGTTGCCCGTATTTTCAATTGATGATAACCGGATCTCAAGTCAATTTTTGAGAAGACACAAGCACCTTGTAACTGATCGAACAAGTCATCAATGCGAGGAATGGGATACTTGTTCTTGATAGTTACCTTATTCAGTTGTCTATAGTCTATGCACATCCGAAAACTCCCATCCTTCTTCTTCACAAACAAAACCGGAGCACCCCAAGGAGATGCACTTGGTCTAATGAAGCCTTTGCTCAACAACTCTTGAAGTTGTGCCTTTAACTCTCTTAACTCCGCGGGGGCCATTCTTTAAGGGAGTATAGAAATGGGGCGAGTACCGGGTTCAAGATCAATACAGAAGTCAATATCCCTATCCGGTGGCATACCAGGAAGATCTGCAGGGAACACATCCAAAAGCTCACGGACTACCGAAACCGACTCAATCGAAGGTACTTGGGTCGTGTCATCCCTGAGATGTGCCAAGAAAGCTAAGCAACCCTTACTAACCATCTTCTTAGCACGAAGAAAGGAGACGATACGAACCGGATTGGAAGTGTAGTCGCCCTCCCACACTAACGGGTCTGTCCCATGCTTGGCTAACGTCACAGTTTTAGCATTACAATCCAAGATCGCAAAATTCGGAGAAAGCCAAGTCATACCCAGAATTACATCAAAGTCAACCATTTCTAAGATAACCAAATCGACATAAGTGTTTCTCCCCACAAAATTCACCAAACAAGACTTATATACCTTTTCAACTATCACAGACTCACCCACCGGAGTAGACACACGAATAGGTATGTCAAGCAATTCACAAGGTAAATTAAGACCATTAGCAAATGAAGAAGATACATAAGAAAATGTGGATCCGGGATCAAAGAATACAAAAGCCATGCAATCACAAACCAAGAGATTACCTGTGATAACAGCGTCAGATGTCTCCGCTTAAGATCTCCCAGGGAAAGCGTAACAATGGGCCCCATTACCTATCTGCCCGTTGCCCCTACCATGTTGTGATGTAGTGGCTCCAGTTTGCCCATCACCCCTGCCGTTTTGGTGACCACCATTACCTCGACCACCACGTCCTCCAGAACAACGGCCTCTACTATGACCACCTCTACCTCTGACTATGGGAGGTCAGTAACTCTGTTTTGGGCAATACCTCTTAATGTGCCCAGTCTCCCCACATCCATAACATTCTCTGGGTTCAAGCATTGGTCTCTCAGAGAAGTGTTGACCGGTCTGAGGTGGACCCCCAACTACAGTCTGTAGTGAAGACTGAATTGGTCGGGCCGAGTAACCTCCGGAACTCTGTCCTCTAGTGTAAGAACCATTAAACTCACCTCCCTTTCGAAACCTTTTTGATGTAGATGTCGTGGTGAAGTCATCTGGCTTCACTCCTTCCACCTCTATCACGAAGTCTACTACCTCTTGGAAGGATTTTGCAGTAGCCGCTACCTGTAAGGCTGAAATCCGCAATTCTGACCTCAACCCCTTCACAAACCGGCGAATCCGCTCTTGTGGACTGAAACAAAGTTGGGTGGCATATCTGGATAATGCCCGAAACTTAGCCTCGTATGCATTAACCGACATCCTACCTTGCTCTAGGCTCAAGAACTCATCTCTCTTCCTATCCCTCAAAGTCCGGGGGATATACTTCTCCATAAACAAACTAGAAAATGAGGCCCAAGTCATAGGTGGTGCCTCGGTTGGTTGACACTCAACATGTGACCGCCACCACATTTTGGCGTTCCCTTGAAACTGATAACTCACGAACTCAACACCAAACCGTTCAACTATACCCATCTTGTGTAGTAGCTCATGACAGTCAACCAAAAAATTGTAAGCATCCTCAGATTCAGCACCCTTGAAGACTGGAGGTTTCAATTTCAAGAACTTACTGAAAAGTTCATGCTGATCATTGGTCATTATAGGCCCAGTAGTCAGACGTGGAAACGTGCCTATGTCCAATGAGGCATCCATACGAGGAGCCATAGTGGCTGCATGTCGTACCTCTGAAACCGGAGGTGTTGGTGCAGAAAACACTGGAGGTGCCTGACCCTGATCAGATAACCCGCTAAGATAAGCAAGAACCTGATTGATCATCTCTGGGGTAGGTTGGGGTGGCAATTCCTCATTTTGCACTTGTTCATTCTCCCCTTCCTCACCCTCTCTTATCACCTCCTCAGTCGGTGGAGGAGTCACCGCCCTAGTATCAGATGGGCTAGGTGCTTGTCCTCTTCCTCTAGAGGACGTCCTCCCACGACCTCTTCCACGGCCTCTTGCCACTGCTCTTCCTCGAGCCACAGCCCCAGTGGCTGGCTCTGACGCATCCTGTCTTGCCGGGGTCGCTGCTGGTGCGGTCGTTGCTCTAGTTCTAACCATATGCGAAATAGAGTGAAGATGGTCAGATACCAATTTGTATCACCTAGATACCAATTGGACTCAAGTAGTAGCACGAAAGAAAGAATGAAAGAATGGAATTTTCCTAAAGTCTTATAGCCTCTCAAAGAAAAGTAAAGGCGTCCCCCTACCGTTCCTTAAGACTCAACTAGACTCGTTCTTATGTGATGAGACCAACGAACCTAATGCTCTGATACCAAGTTTTGTCACGACCCAAAATCTGGACGCGACTGGCACCCACACTTACCCTGCTATGTGAGCGACTAACCAATCTAACCATTAACATTTCAATGTATATCAACTGAAAACAATGCGGAAGACTTAAACTCATTAATAAATACCAATTCAATAACTGTTAAAATTCAACATCTATTATTTCTCCAAAATCTGGAAGTCATCATCACAAGAACATCTATCTCAAATTACTAAACTAAGAATGTCTAAGAACTAGAATAACTAAAAAGCTAGTCCATGCCGGAAGTTCAAGGCATCAAGACATGAAGAGGGAGATCCAGTCCAAGCTAGAAGCATTAGCTCACCCTGAAATCCGGTATACTGATGACTGGCTAGAATTACTGTTGAGTTGAAGACGACGGAACGTTTGCTGCACTTAACAAATAACAAAGAAAGAAACAACAAGTAGGGGTCAGTACAAAACACGGGTACTGAGTAAGTATCATCGGCCAACTCAAAATAGAAAACAGTATATATCAGTTAATATCATAAATCAACTATAATACTCAACATGTAGCAACAACAAGTACTATAATCATCAATAAGTACTAACAAGTTCATCCATGAGGACTCAAGCCTCAATATCATACTCATTTGGGAATTAGGTTCATTAGATTGAGTATATTTATTCATCTTTCAAGATTCATTATCTTTCTTCCTCTTGTGTCGGTACGTGACACTCCGCTCCATATACTATCCTGGTGCCGGAATGTGGCACTCCAATCCTCATTCTATCCTGGTGTCGGAACGTGACACTCCGATCCTTATATACTATCCTGGTACCGGAACGTGGCACCCGATCCATATTCTATCCTGGTGTCGGAACGTGACACTCCGATCCTCATTCTATCCTGGTACCGGAATGTGGCACCCGATCCATATTCTATCCTGGTGTCGGAACGTGACACTCTGATCCTCATTCTATCCTGGTACCGGAACGTGGCACCCGATCCCCTAATTCATCAAGCCTTCTTTATACTAAGGCATCATCGTTCTCATTATATAATTTATCAAGCCTTCTTTTATACTAAGGCATCATCGTTAACAAGTGAATTAGGGTTTCTTTCAAGATTTAGGATTCAATAGCTTCATCATGCTTACTTTATCACAATCACATAATCATATTCGTGCAAGCATACAATTAAGCATATAGAAGGGTTTTACAATACTACTAACACATATCATTCGCTATTAAGAGTTTACTATAAGATAGCATAAAAACCATAACCTACCTCCACCGAAGATTAGTATTCAAGCAAGAAAATTTCTCAAGCTTTGTTCCTTCTTCTCGTTTATCCTCTCTCAATTCGTTTCTCTTCCCTCTTCTTTGTTCTTTCTCTTTTTCTTATTCCAACCCTCTTTCTTTTACCCTAATTAGTATATAATTAAGTATAAAAGATGACAATAATAACCAACTAATTTACTTAAGGTTACCTCTTTTAACCCCCATGTAATTAGACTTATTAATGTTATCTCTCTAACTTTATAATTAAGGAAGGAATAGTCCAAAACGTCCCTTAAAACGTGTAAAGAAATCCGACTCTGATTGGGATTACGCAACCTATGACGGCCCATCGTGCCTGCGACGGTCCGTCATGCAGGTTCGTCATAGACTCGTTTTACTTAGGGAGTCTGTGACGGCCCGTCGTACCTACGACGGTCCGTCCTGCACTTCCGTCACGACGATCAGAGACTCGTTCCCTGTACCAAATTCTCAAGAGTTAAAGTGTTTTGAAACGGGGTCTCACGACGCTTCATCGTACCTGTGACCGTCCATCCTGCAGGTCCGTCACAAAGTTCAGAGAGTCGATTTCAGTACTCAGATTTCAGAATTCCTAAGTGTTTTGGAACGAGAAACCCTCGACGGTCCGTCGTGCTTATGACGGTCCGTCGTGGTGTCCGTCGCCTCAGCCAACTTTTCCAGAAATAAAATCAGCTGCTCAAAACGACTAAACAGGTCGTTACAACATCTTTTTAAGCCAGTTGCTAAATGATGTACCTATGTTTCCTAGTTGATTCTAACACTCTAAGGGACGTATAAACATCATGAAATCATCCATAAACATGAGATCATGAAACTTGAATCCATAATCCTATTCAAGGAAAGTGAAGATCAAAGTCAATGAAGTAAGGAGTCGAGTCCAAAAGTTAAGAAGTAAGTCAAAGCAAGTTCTTAAAGTTTTAGAGAGTCTTTAATAAATATTTTAACTTTGTTTTAAGTCTCAAGTTTCAAATTAAGTAAATAGTAAAGAGTTTTCATTTCTCAAAACTTATAAGGGAACTAAGTATTTCCTAAGAGTTAAGTTGCAAGTTAAGAAAAGAGTATAGAGTTGAATTCAATTTTCTCAAAAGTTATTAGAGAACTAAGTACTCCCTAAGAATTACAAATGTTTTCACATTTTCAGAAAGAAAGGAAGATGAGACTTCCACCAACGCCTTTGGATAGTTTTAGTAAAGCTGAAACTATGATTTCCAAGAGAGATTTTAAAGCTAAGTTTGAACAATTATCTCAAACCAGAGAAGAAGTTATTTAAAACATATGTGCCAAGTGTTTTTGGGAGTAGTATTGAGCAACGATATGGGCACATGAGTTCATATTAACTCAAGATCCAAAAAACCATGTATCCAACATGGAAAGTATAAGGGTCATACATTTTAGATGATTACTTAGTTCTTCTTAGCATAGAATAATGGATCCACTTAGTAATTCAGGTTCAATACTGACGACAAGGCATAGGACGATCCTCTTGCAAAGTGAGGTAAAATGTTGTATTATCATTTAGGCTCATAATGATAGTAGTCGGTAAGAGAATATCCTGCAAAATCTATATTACTTCATATATATGTAAAGTTGAGTTTGTTATTGCATTTATTTAACGAACTAAGTGTTTTAATTATTTTACAAGATTTTATATATTGCATGTGTATTATTGCTTTATATTAAGTCAAGTTATTCATTAGTTGGGTAGAGTCAAGCTAAGTGTTCCTTCTTACTCTTTTTTAAGCTTAAGTTGTTTTTCAAAATTTAACTTCCATACTCGTATATTCAATGTGATGATGCAAATCAGCCTGCATCATCTTATGATGTAGACGTAGGTAACTATGATCGTTACCATCCAGCGCATCATTGATCCAGTTGAGCACTTGGATACAGTGGTTAGCCTTCTTGCTTTCTGGAGGACACTTTCATTTGCTTTTCAATATGTCATTTATAGGATTTTCTGGGGCCTATCCCAATGACCTTAGTATAATAGAGGCTTTATCGACTTCATAGACAGTTAGATAGTTAGTTATGAGTCTTTCATGTTTATGTTGCATATATATTTCGATGAGACTTAAGTATAATTTTGGGCAACTATTTATTCTTGCAGTTATTAAATGACACTATTTTAGTGAGTTATGTAAGCCAGGACAAGGGCCCGCTCGAGGACAACAATGGTGATCGAGTTCCTGCCACGTCCAAGGTGTAGGCTCGGGGCGTCACAATTTGGAGGAATGAAATTATTCATTATATTATGGTTTTAATAAGTCTTAAAATAAACGTTTTATGTTTTTGAGTAATTTAAAAGAATTTTTTTAGTACATTGAGTATAACATCTCGCCTTAGAAAGACCTAAAAATAGAAAGAACTAATTTTGAAAGAACTATAAGTAAGGCTTGAGTTGTGAGTCGTGGTCAACTTTAAATCATCATAACATTCAGTAAAAGATAAATAAGGCATCCTATAAGATATTAAATGAAAGGTCTTGGAATTCTCTTTCCAACACTACCGAGTTCACTAAATTATAAGCTCATATGAGGGAGATATGCCTTTTTGAAGTTAGCATGTCTAGTTGAGAAAAGTTACTCAAAAATATGAGGGGTATTTTTGTATTTTCCTAACTCGATTAGATTAAAACGAATTTAGTATTTTGGGGTTAAATCTTATTTTGATCAGTTTTCATAATCCCAAATACGCTAAGGGGTCGTTTAGTTTGAATATGAGTTTGGATGGGATAAATTATGTTGGGATTAGTTATCATGAGATAAATTGTGTTGGGATTATTTCTTATTGAGTGATTAGTTTATTGTATTCAAAATAATATATATTGATAAATTTTAAGAACAAGTAGTTTGTTTACAATAGTACCCTTCACTTTATTTAATTTTTTTTATTTTCTTTGCGAGCATTAGTTATTCATATTTAAAAATGAAACATAACTATTTTAATTTATGTATTCCAATGATAATTATAATGTGTATTTAAAAATATAACTTTTCTTATTTATCTTAGAAATAGAACTTTCTCGTTATCTGCGTCTACATCATAATACGATGCATGCCAAATGACATTAGTACATTGAATGTACGAGTATTCGAGCTTTAATCCTAAAAAATATTAGCATAGGCTTGAAAGGGAAATCTAAAGAATTTACTTAGATCAACTCAACTCTACAAGACTGAACTCATTTCAGTATATAACAATTTAAATAAGTGTCGTAGAAAGAAAAGAAAAACTTTTTGAAACATGATGGCAACTCTGTATGTATGAAAAGATACAACATAACTCTGAAATATATGTAGAAATACAAATAACTGTGCATGTAAAATACATTTAACTTCTGTGTGAGTTTCTCTAACTGATAACCAACACTGAAGAGCTATAGTGATGATACATCGTTTTGTCTCAAGTTGTCTTGTCATTAGTATAGAACCTGAACTACTAAGTAGATCCACTAGTCTATGCTAAAAATCACTAAATGAATCATCTAAAAAGTATGACCCCTTTTTATTCATGGTGGCTACATGGTTTATGGTGACTAGGAGTTATCTAAACTCTCCCCTATATCAGTGCTCAATACTATTCTCAAAATATTTTTATATTAGATCTTATGTTTTAAAAAATACTTACTTCTGTTGTTTGAGATTAGTGCTCAAAACATAGCTCAAAGGTTATCTTGGAAATCTTAGTTTCTCTGCTTGCTTCATTTAGAAAGCTGTTACTCTTTTCTAAAAATTAGCCTGAAGGCTCTTCGGAAATCTCAGTTTTTATTCTTATTTAAATGTAAAAACTTTTTATACTTGTTTGGAAATACTTAGTCCCCATATACTTCTTTGGAAAAGAACTTCACTTTACTCTGAACTAAACTCAACCTCAATTCATGAAATGAAGTTAAAATATTTGTGGAAGACTTATGAAAGTTGAAATGAACTTCTTCTTCTTCTCCTTATCTTTACTCTTTACTCAAACTGACCTTTAAGTCTTAAAACAAAGTAAAAAGCATTTGCAAAAGACTTCTTGAAAAGAATTTTAGAACTTTCTAGACTTGGCTTTTAACTTTCCTTGAACTTGAACTTATGGATTCAAGGTTGAAATTCATCATTTTAAGTGATCGATGTGCGGAAAATAAAAGAAAAACAAAATAACTTACAAAATTGAAAACTTTATTCCATATATTGAATATAGTTTATATAGAGAGAGAGAGCATTCAAGAAAATTTTAGTGTTCGTAAATTTCTGATGCCTTCAAATGGGAAAATACAATGTCTTATATAGACTTTAAAAGATAAAAGGAATCTCAAAGCCTTCTTCTGATTGGTTGCAGAGGATTGCTTTATCCGTTCCTTATCATTGCTTTTGGGAAAGCATTATCTTTTACAGTTGTCTTTTACTTTGCCGTTGTCAGTTGTTACTTTTTGAAAAGCATCTTTGACTTTAGGGACCTTTTACTTTGTCGGTCACTGCTTATAAAGCTTTAGCCAATCATGTAGGTCATGCCTGTCGGTTATCTGGGTCCATCTGATTAATATGATAAAGATTCCATCTCTTTGACAAACCTTTATCTCTTTCTAGATAATTCTGATCTTTAATGATCTCTATCTGAAAGACTAATTATTTCGATTTTAATATCTCAGTTAGACATTAATAAAATGGATTTAGATATGACCTTGCCATGTATTTAGGTTTTAACATCTCGCCATTATCATCACTTTGCGATGAAGCTACGTCAAGAAGTCTGTTAATGGCTTCTTCATCTGGTTCATCCTCCAATTCAGACAAGGCCTTTTCTAACATTTTCTTCAATTCACTCTTAGAGGGTGAAGGAATTGATGAGCTCTTCTACTTAGAAGGAGAAAGACCATATTTCTTTGCTGGCGACCAACCTTTAATCCTGATTTTTTTATAAGAATTTAATCCTATCGAAATCTGCAATATAAAACGTTCAACTTATAATATAAGATAAAATTTTATTAATCAAATACATACAGAGTTTTATATTCTGTAGTAATATTGATATGCCTTCATCGATTTGGAACTGAGTATGATTCTCAGCAAAGATTCGAGGCATAACTTGTTTATTTAAACCAAACCAGCTCCACCTTTCGTAGAACAACCTAGGGATAGTAGAAGCTGCAACTTCTGGACAATATTTAACAAACCATGTATGGGTTGTTGGTCTAACATACAAAAAGTTCACCCAGGCTTCATTGTAGTCATACCAATTATATGTTTGAGGATTAAATCTTTTAGAAAGATTAATAGGGGTTTGTAAATGGTAAACAGGCCAATTAAAAGGTAATAAAATCTTTCTTATAGTAAACTTAGAGTAAGATATATTATCTGGGTCAGACTTATCAGCTAACTAATGTTCAATATCTAGTGTTCCTATGTCAACCAGGATAAATTTATAATATTTTCTAGTTTTTAAGGAATTACCTGTTTCAACATAATTCCTATTGGTATAGACATGTTTGAAAAGATGATTTCTAATAACCTTCATATTCTTTATCTAAAGCAAGTATTGGGAAAACCTGCAAAGTAATCATTTCAAATTTTTCCTTCTCTTTGGAAGGAGACTTTGTTCCTGCTGGAGAAACTGCTTCAGCAAAAATTGCTCGCTTTTTTATGGTGTAACATTCACTTGTCTATTTTTGGGAAAATCTAAGTTCTCCACTTGGGGATAAGGATGAACTGGGTTCTTGCTCCTTTTGGAAGAGATTTTTCAAGACTAACATCTTTGATGAACTATTCTGTGGAAGCTCAGAATGAACAATTGGCGGCAATTGGGCCAATACTGAATACCTGTTTATATCAGGCCTAATATGGTTTATTTCAGGCCTTATAGCAAATGTCCCTGACACTCTTTTTTGTCCACTTGGATTAAACCTGGCTGGTTTTCTACCCGCTATGGGCCTAACTTGCGGTCTGGTCATATTTTCCCTGCAAAAGTTCACGAGTTAGGAAATCTGGCAACGAATTGTTTTCGCCTTTGATAAATTCAATTTGTAAATGGAAACTAGATAATAAGGCTTGCCACCTAGCAAAAATTTGTTTATAAACAATATTCTTAACATCGTTTTGGAGGATTTCTTTAGCAGATGCACAATCTACTCTAAGCAAGAATTCTTTATTAATCAAGTCATCTTGAAACTTAGTTATACAAAGAACAATAGCAAGGATTTCCTTTTTAATCGTTCTATAACTTCTGTGAGCAGAATTCCTGATTCTAGAAGTATAATAAATTAATTGTTCTGAAGAAATGGGGTCTTTTTTTGTTTAAGAACACCACCATATCCAATGTCAGATGCATCAGTCCCAACAATCATAAAATAGTCAGGGTTAGAAATACCAAGGCAAGGAAGATTTTAACCATATTCTTTAAAAGAATAACTACATTGGTTTGTTCAACACTCCAGGGTGATGGCTTCTTCTTTAACCTATCAAAGAGAGGTTTGCAAATATGCCTAACTTTGGGAATAAAATCAGCTACATAGTTGAGACTTCCTAAAAATCTTTGCAACTGAGTTTTATCCAAAATGACATTGGGAAACTTATCAGAAAACTCAATGGATCTGCAAATTGGTTTATAGGTACCTTGATAAAGATTATGTACAAAAAATCTGATTTTTGTTTGAAATAGTTTAATCTTTTTAGCACTAATAACTAATCCATTGTGCTTAACAATTTTAAATAAAACATTTAAATGTTTGAAATGAGAATCAATGTCCTCAGAAAAGATTAATACATCATCAATATAAACTACTGAAATATTACTAATATAATTGAATATAGAACTCATAATATTTTAAAATTCTGATGGGGCATTTTTATGCCCAAAAGGCATGACATTCTATTCATATTGTCCAAACGGGACATTGAAAGTTGTTTCATATTTATCCTGTTCAGCAATTTGAATTTGCCAAAATCCTGATTTTAAATCAAATTTACTATAAACATTTGCTTTAAAAGTTCATTTTAAAAGATCCCTTTTATTAGGAATCGGATAACGAATCCATTTTAAAACTGAGTTTAAAGGTTTTTATGTCGAGATTAAATTTGTCGACTGGCTTAAGAACTCCTATAGAATCCTTTTTCTCATGAGGAGGAGCTTTCATTTTTCTTGGAGTAGGACTCCCTGCAAAACAAGAATCATAATAAACCTTGGGGATGGTTTGGGTGAAATCTACCCCGCGGAATTTACCCTGTAGTTCTAAAGCCTCAGTGGTTTCATACAAATCTTCTTCTCCCTCCCGGGCCTTAAAAGTAGAAGGTCTAGCCATAGACATTCTTCTACTGGAAGACTCTTGGCTGAAAGAATTGGATCTAAGAAACTTAAGGTTAACAGATCCATCTGCAAATTGAAGAATACTTTTTAGGGAAGACCTAGAAGGCTGAACCGGAAGGGGTTCGGTGATAGATTCAAACTTCCAACTCTCATTGGAAAGAATCTCATTCAACTTCAACATTCTAGGCACAAAAGTAGTGCTATTCTCTTGGTTAGATTCCATAAGCATAGTAACACCTTTGGGACTAGAGTTGATTGCCTTTGGGGCAATAGTGGTTTTCATTAGCTTGTAATATACCCGATATATTATAGCTAAATCTCTGGTTCCGAATTTTCTATTCATATTCTTGGTTTTGACATTAAGTGTCAAGGTATCAAGAATATCAGGGTATTCTATCTCTATAACAAAATTAGGATAACAATTGAAGTAAACTAGTCCTTGAACTAGATTACTTTCTAAGATTCTTAAGAACAAATCATCAACATTGAGAAGTCTAGCATCTCTAAGCATTAAACAAATATAAATATTTAAGCTTTACGGAAAAGAGGTTTAACAGCTACCTGTACAAGACCAATATGAAGAAATTTAATTCTTTCCTATATCTGTCTATGTCAGTAGCAATCAACAATTTAATAGTCTCTAAAGAGTTATTAATTGCACAGGTTGATTCACAAGTTTTTATATTAATACTTTTAAACAAACTAAAATTACCTATTTGGTAAATCTTATTAATCGTTTTTTAGGAAATGACCAATTTTGTAAACGCATATCTTCTTTAGATATAGAACAATTAACAGATTTAACAATATGGTTGCAATTCATGAGAACAAACAATTGTCTTTAGGCATGAAAGAACGTCAAGGATAAATTAAGAAATAAGAATAATTTTAACAAAGATTATCAAACTTATGAAAATTTAACTATGATTCTTGTAAAGCTAAAGAAATTAAATTAGTTATTATCTAGATAATAAAAAGGTTTACAATGATTAAACAATTAAATTGGACTTGGAAGTTACTCAACTTATATCACGCATGTTGTATATTACAAGTCTTTGGCAAGTAATATTTAGGATGTATCACCAAAAGATCGGCCACCTGCCCCATGGTCTTACTGGACTTACAATGATGTAGTTTCAGCCTAACCAAGTCCTTAAGCCGAAGATTAATCGGCACACTCAGACTTATGTAGAGAAAAAACCTCAACATGATAAAGGAAACCATGGCCTTTAACTTGCTTTAATCAAAGTTAATTAAAATATTATACATGATAATAACAGAGCTATAAACTCTTAAGATTACTAGAATCAAAGATAATAAAACATAAGCTTCATAATTACTATGTTAAGTTTATTTTGTTATTTTAATAATCACATGATTTCTAACAGCCTAGACAACCTAAGGGTTTAGATCGATGTGAAGGTAAAATTCCATATTCAGAAATGACTTATAGAGATCTTACAAGTTTGATTCATTTCGTAGCAATGGAGCTATATAATGATTTTAAGCAAAAAGAACAGCTTAAGAAAGATAAAAAATTTCAAGTAATGAACTTGGAAGTTTCTTTCAAGACTTTGGTTTCCCAACTATAAAACCCCCTTCAGCAACAAAGGTTTCAAAGAAAGAACAATATGGAAAATCGTCACCTAAAGGAAGATCCTCAAAAGGTAAAGGATATTCCGAAAGAAAGAAGAGTAAGAAAACTTCTCGCAACACATCTAACGAAGACAAGTGTCGGACTTGTGGAAAATATGGACACAAATCTCCTGATTGTCAAAAAAACAAAAGAAAAATGAAGAATATCAATCTTCTTGAAGTAGATGATGAAACTAAGGAAAAGTTTCTGTATATATTAAACGAAGAAGAATCAGATTCATCTTCCTCTTCAGAAGAAGAAACAGAGGACGAAGAGTTCCTCAATGTTGCTCAAGATAGTGGACAAGAATGCAACTGCCAAGGAGCATTTTGTCATTGTGATAGCCAATTTGTTAGAGTACTCTCAAATGATTTTGCAGAAATCTTATTTGCAACTATTGAGCATATCAAATATAATTATGCTCGAAGAAGCTATCTTTTGGAGCTTCAAAAGCTTGTCACTAAACAGAAGGTGAAATAAGTTGCACAGAATGTAACTCCTTTCAGCATGAAGCAAAATCATGCAAAGAATTGCAAATAAGAGGGAAGAACCTTCTATCAATAAACTTCGAGCAGAAGTTAACTCCCTCAAAGAAGAAGTTTGAGAAGTTAAGTCAAGACTTAACAAAATTGATATTGATGCTTTAGCAAAACAATTTCTTAAGGATGTTGAAGTATCTCTTAAAGAAAAAGAGATTGCTACTTCAAATAACGAAGATGAAGATAACAACTCTTCCAATCAATCCGCCCCTTCATCACCTAAAGGTATTGAAGTTGCAGGCATTAGTATGATCACTAAGAGGAGACCTCCGAGTTCTCACATTATGATTAAGTTATTAGTTAATTCTAATTTTATACTTAACAAAATTTCTTTGTTAGACAGTGGCGCAGATCGTAATTGCATTGTTGAAGGTTTAAATCCAACAAAGTACCTCCAGAATGGAACTACCAAGTTATACATCGCGACTGGTGAGCGAATCTGTATAAATTATAAAAATCAAATGCTCATATCTGCAATGACGGTATTTGCCTTGCTAATGATTTTGTCATAACTAAATACATTAATGAGGAGATTAATTTGGGTATAGCTTTTATTACCCAGATCAAACCTTATATTTCAGATTTTGAATTAATAAAAAAAAATTTAGGAAACAAAATTTTGTTTGCTTTTATCAAGACACTTTCTCTTGAAGAAAGTAAATTTTTTCATAAACAAACTGCATTTAAAATCAATCAGATTTGTTTTTTAAAATAAGATATTAAAATTACGAAAATTGAGCAAATTTAAAAAACCCCAGAATGGTTCCTAAAATTGCCAATCTTCAAAAGAATTTTGAAAGTGAAATTTGCTCAGAATTTCCAAACTCTTTTTGGGATCGAAAATCCCATATTATAGATTTAGCATATATTGATGGATTTGAAAGGTATTCCTATTCGGATGAACCATGAATTAATGGAAATTTGTAGGAAAGAAATTCATACTCTTTTGAGTAATAAAATTATTCGTCCTTCAAAATCACCTTGGAGTTGTTCAGCATTTTATGTTAACAATGCAGCTGAACAAGAATAAGGTTCCCCAAGACTTGTTATTAGTTACAAAAAGATTAATAAGTGGTGGATGAGCCCTAAGCATGCTTTAAATAAATCTTGGTATGTCGATACATACACAAGAGATCAGAGAGTCTTGTTCAAAGATAAATGGTTTAAGGATATGAAGAGATTCAAATTAGAAATTGAATTCTTCTACTGTCCAAATCGGTGAATCCAATTCATCGCTTCAGGTTTTGGTAAACAGATGGCATACCAAAGACAAGGTTGTCGAAAGTGTTACCCCCCCTCTTGAAGGTATAAACATCCCTTATAGAAAAGATTTTTTAAAAGTAGTGATTTTCAAAAAACCTTCAGAACATAAGTAAAACAACTTTGTGACTATTGAAGAAATAAACAAAGTTTTTGAACAAAATAATTATACTAACCAGGTTTTTCATGTTGTTTCCAAACAAATTGAGGATTCAAAGTATTATTATAGTGGTACCAGCCAGATTTGTAACAGACCCAGTTCTTCCAAATCAGGTTTCAACTTAGAGACTAATCCTATCTTCAAAATCCATAACTTTTCCCCAAAGGATTTTCTAGAGCCAGCAAATGATTTCAACAACTCTCAAGAAATCCTAGAAAGGATTAATGAGAAACTTAAGAGGATTAAAATTTCTTAGGGTGAAAAGGTTGGAGCTATTAAGGATAGACTTCCTCACCCCAAAATTTTTTATCCCAGACCTTCTTTTTCTGATATCAAGTTCAAAGAAAACAATATGCATCCCCAAAGTGTTGCAGATGGTACAGGTATAACAGAATGGAATATATAGATGGCATGGCTGATAGTCAAATCTATAATAAACTCCAATATATGGGCATGAACATCAGAACCTATAAATGGAAGAGTGCCACCGACAAGCAAGCAGCTGAAAGGATAGTTGCAGGTTTTACGGGTACTCTAAGAAATCAGTGGAAAAGTTATTTCACTGAACAAAATAAAAATAAGATTCTTGATGCTGTTGCAAGCAAGAATATTTTTAAGAATGAAGGAGGTCAAATTACTACATCTTTAGAGGTAGTTGAGGATGCAACTGCAACTCTACTTTACAGCATTGCTAAATATTTCGTGGGAGAACCACGATTATTTCAAGGCAGAAGTTTGGAATTATTAAACAATCTTTACTGTAAGAAATTGACAGATTTCAGGTGATTTAAACATATGTTTATTACAAAGGTCATGCTAAGAGATGACTGCAACAATGATTATTGGAAAGAGAGATTCCTCAGTGGACTACCTCCCCATTTTGCGGAAATGGTTTGATCCAAAATAAGAGATCGATGTGAAGGTAAAATTCCATATTCAGAAATGACATATGGAGATCTTACCAGTTTGATACATTTCGTAGCAATGGAGCTATGTACTGATTTTATGCTAAAAAAACAACTTAAGAAAGATAAAAAAATTTCAAGTAATGAACTTGGATGTTTTTTCAAGACTTTGGTTTCCCAAGTCTAAAACCCCCTTCAGCAAGAAAGGTTTCAAAGAAAGAACAAGATGGAAAATCATCACCTAAAGGAAGATCCTCAAAAGGTAAAGGATATTCCAAAAGAAAGAGAAGTAAGAAAACTTCTCACAACACATCTAACGAAGACATGTGTTGGACTTGTGAAAAATCTGGACACAAGTCTCCTGACTGTCCGATAAAATAAAAGAAAAAGGAAGAAGATCAATCTTCTTGAAGTAGATAATGAAACTAAGGAAAAGTTTATGTCTATATTAAACGAAGAAGAATCAGATTTATCTTCCTCTTCAGAAGAAGAAACTGAGGACGAAGAGTTCCTCAATTTTGCTCAAGAAAGTGGACAAGAATGCAATTGCCAAGGAGCATTTTGTCATTGTGATAGCCAATCTGTCAGAGTACTCTCAGATGATTCTGCAGAAATCTTATTTGAAACTATTGAGCATATCAAAGATAATGATGCTCGAAGAAGCTATCTTTTGGAGATTCAAAAGCTTGTCATTAAACAGAAGGAGAAAGAAGTTGCAAGGAATGTAACTCCTTTCAGCATCAAGCAAATCATGCAAATATATACAAATAAGAGGGAAGAACCTTCTATCAATGAACTTCGAGCAGAAGTTAACTCCCTCAAAGAAGAAGTTCGAGAAGTTAAGTCAAGACTTAACAAAATTAATAGTGATGATTTAGCAAAACAATTGCTTAAGGATGCTGAAGTATCTCTTAAAGGAAAAGAGATTGCTACTTCAGATAACGAAGATGAAGATAACAACTCTTCCAATAAATCAGCCCCTTCATCACCTAAATGTATTGAAGATGCAGGTATTAGTATGATCACTAAGGTGAGACCTTAGAGTACTCACATTATGATTAAATTAGTAGTTAATTCTAATATTGTACTTAACAAAATTGCTTTGTTTGACAGTGGTGCAGATCATTATTGAATTGTTGAAGGTTTATTTCCAACCAAGTACCTCCAGAAAGGAACTACCAAGTTATACAGCGCGACCGGTGAGCGTATCTGTATAAATTATAAACTTTCAAATGCTCATATCTGCAATGACAGTATTTGCCTTGCTAATGATTTTGTCATAACTAAAAACACTAATGAGGAGATTATTTTGGGTATACCTTTTCTTACCCAGATCAAACCTTATATTTCAGATTTTGAATCAATCAAAACAAAAATTTTAGGAACTGAAATTTCGTTTCCTTTTATCAAGACACTTTCTCTTGAAGAAAGTAAATTTTTGCATAAACAAACTGCATTTAAAATCAATCAGATTTGTTTTTTAAAAGAAGATATTAAAATTGAGAGAATTTTATTAACCCCGAGAATGGTTGCTAAAATTGTCAATCTTCAAAAGAATTTTGAAAGTGAGATTTGCTCAGAATTTCCAAATACTTTTTAGGATCGAAAATCCCATATATAGATTTAGCATATATTGATGGATTTGATGAAAAGGTCATCTTTACAAAAGCTAGGCCTATTCGGATGAACCATGAATTAATGGAAATCTGTAGGAAAGAAATTCATACTCTTTTGAGTAATAAAATTATTCGTCCTTCAAAATCACCTTGGAGTTTTTCAACATTTTATGTTAACAATGCAGCTGAACAATAACGAGGTTCCCCAAGACTTATTATCAATTGAAAACCTTAAAAGTTAATTTAAAAATGGATTCGTTATCCGATTTCTAACAAAAGAGATATTTTAAAACGAAGTTTTAAAGCAAATGTTTATAGTAAATTTAATTTAAATCAGGATTTTGGTAAATTCAAATTGCTGAACAGGTTAAATATGAAACAGCTTTCAATGTCCCGTTTGGACAATATGAATGGAATGTCCAGCCTTTTGGGCTTAAAATGCCCCACAAAAATTTCAAAATATTATGAATTCTCTATTCAATCATATTAGTCATATTTCAATTGTTTATATTGATGATGTATTAATATTTTCCGAGGACATTGATTTCATTTCAAACATTTTAATGTTTTCTTTAAAATTGTTAAGCAAAATGGATTAGTTATTAGTGCTAAAAATATTAAATTATTTCAAACAAAAATCACCTTTTTAGGACATAATCTTTATCCAGGTACCTATAAACCAATTGGCAGATCAATTGAGTTTTCTGATAAGTTTCCCAATGTCATTTTGGATAAAACTCAGTTGCAAAGATTTTTAGGAAGTCTCAACTACGTAGCTGATTTTATTCCCAAAGTTAGGCATATTTGCAAACCTCTCTTTGATAGGTTAAAGAACAATCCTTCACCCTGGAGAGTTGAACAAACCAATGCAGTTATTCTTTTAAAGAATATGGTTAAAAATCTTCCATGCCTTGTATTTCTAACCTGACTATTTTATGATTGTTGGGACTGATGCATCTGACATTGGATATGGTGGTATTCTGAAACAAAAAAAGACCCCAATTCTTCAGAATAATTAATTCGTTATACTTCTGGAATCGGGAATTCTGCTCAAAGAAATTATAGTACGATTAAAAAGGAAATCCTTGCTATTGTTCTCTGTATAACTATGTTTCAAGATGACTTGATCAATAAAGAATTCTTGCTTAGAGTAGATTGCAAATCAGCTAAAGAAATCCTCCAAAAGGATGTTAAGAATATTGTTTTAAACAAATTTTCGCTAGGTGGCAAGCCTTATTATCTAGTTTCCATTTACAAATTGAATTTATTAAAGGCAAAAACAATTCATTGTCAGATTTCCTAACTCGTGAATTTTTGCATGGAAAAACATGAGCAGACCGCAAGTTAGGCCCATAGCGCGTAAACAACCAGCCAGGTCCAATCCAAGTTGACAAACAAGAGAGTAAGGGCCATTTGCTATAAAGCCTGAAATAAACCATGTTAGGCTTGATATAAACAGGTTTTGAGTATCGGCCCAATTGCCGCCAATTGTTCATCCTGAGCTGCCACAGAATACTTCATAAAAGATGTTAGTCTTGAAAAAGCCCTTCAAAAAGGAGCAAGAACCCAGTTCATCCTCATCCCCAAGTGGAGAACTTATATTTTCCCAAAAACAGACAAGTGAATATTACACCATGAAATAACAAACAAGTTTTGGTGAAGCAGTTTCTCCACCAGGAACAAAGTTTCCTTCCAACGAGAAGGAAAAATTTGAAATGATTTCTTTGGAGGTTTTCCCAATACTTGCTTTAGATAAAGAATATGAAGGTTATGAGATTAAACATCTTTTAAAACATATCCATACCAACAGGAATTTCGTTGAAACAGGTAATTCCTTAAAAACTAGAAAATATTATGAATTTATCTTGGTTGACACAGGATCAGTAGATATTGAACATGAGTTAGCTGATAAGTCTTACCCAAATAAAATAGCTTACTCTAAGTTTACTATAAGAAAGATTTATTCACCTTTTAATTGGCCTGTTGACCATTTACAAACCCCTATTAATCTTTCTAAAAGATTTAATCCTAAAACCTATAATTGGTATGACTACAAAGAAGCTTGGGTGAACTTCTTGTATGTTAGACCAACAACCCATACATGGTTTGTTAAATATTGTACAGAAGTTGCAGCTTCTACTATCCCTAGGTGGTTCTACGAATGGTGGAGCTGGTTTGGTTGAAATAAACAAGTTATGCCTCGAATCTCTGCTGAGAAATATACTAAGTTCCAAATCGATGAAGGCATATCAATATTACTAGAGAATATAAAACTCTGTAAGTATTTTATTAAGAAAAGTTTATCTTATAGTATAAGTTGAAGAAGAAGGCTTTGAGATTCCTTTTATCTTCCCCATATACTTCTTTGAAAAAAAAACTTCACTTTACTCTGAACTCAACTAAAGCTCAATTCATGAAACGAAGTTAAAATATTTGTGGAAGACTTATGAAATTTGAAATAAACTTCTTCTCCTAATCTTTACTCTTTACTTAAACTGACCTTTAAGCCTTAAAACAAAGTTAAAATTATTTGCGAAAGACTTCTTGAAAAGAATCTAAGAACTTTCTAGACTTGGCTCTTAACATTCCTTGAACTTGAAGTTATCGATTCAAGGTTGAAATTAATTTTTTTTTTATGATTTTTATATGTTTAGAAGTCATTTAGAGTATTTAGAATCACTAGGAAGTGTGAAAACACTTTATAAAATCTTGAACAAACTGAATTACAAATACTTGGTGAAAAACACCGATTCAAGCGCATCCAGGGCGCGCCGCGTCAGCCTTTCTCAGGGAAACTCTTGACCAACTTTTCCTCTCGTTTTCTGACCTTATACTGTTCTAATTTGATCCCTCTTCTCAAATTCACTCTATATTTATGTACCCATATCATATACACAAGGATTTAACTCATTGAACTCAAGAAACAACACTTTTTAACTCAAGAAATTCATAACATCAACTCATTTTCAAGAAGGAATACAATTCAAGAACAACCTACAAGAACATTCAAAATCTAATTGTTTTAGAACTATATTACGTTGAATCAAACATTCTTGGTGCGTAAACGAACCCAACATTGATATAGAGTCACATAACTTTTTAGGGATCACGCCGATGAAATCCACAAGTTAACTTCGGCGATCATGGCGAATCTTGAGTAACTTTCTTTTATCATCTCCTTTTCTCTCAAAACCCTGACTCTATTGGAAAAAGTGTAGAGTTATATTATTCACGTTAGACCCCTAACTTAGTTACCAAAATGAAATAAATTAATAGGGTAAGGAAAATACCAATTATCTATTCAAGATCCGGATTGGACTTTCTTTACTCCGACAATCCAACTTCCAAAGGTCACAACTCACTCATACAAACTCAAAATCGTGCAAACTCACTGGCGTTAGAAAGATCGTTATAAGAGATTTCCAACCATATATGGAACTACATCATACTCATCCTGAGCTAGAAGTCATAGACATTTGAGGTTGACCAAACACTCGTTTTAACTAACTTAAAAAATTCCAAATTTCCTTATACGTTCCAAAAAATAAGTATTTCTAGATTTCAAACTCTTTTCTTGTTTTTTCTAGTTGTATAATGTTACATTATCAAAATAATCAGGAATATGAGGCTAGTGATTTAAAAGAACACAATGACATAACATTTCATAAAAAAAAACCTTAATAAATGTTCAGGTACATGAAAATAATGAAAAATGAAGATATCTTTACAAGTTATGTCTTATTGGAATTTTTATCACAATGATAGTCGACAATATCTTTTAAATGAAGTATTTGTCGATGTTATAATGGTAAAGAGAATCTTGAATTAAAATATTTAATATAATGTGGACAGATAAATGAATGACCAAATGAACTATTTATGTATATTTTGTTCCACTTAGAAAAGTGATGTTTTTGAAATTATACTTCAGAGATCAAGATATAATATCACTAGGGTACAAATTAATCATTGTATGAAAGTATAACCATAATATATAAAGTGTGGTTTGTGCCTCGAGGTATAAAAGATTTTCGTAAAAGTCCTGATATTATTAAATGGATATATACTCTGTAGTGGTGGATGCAATGAATTTTTTATTTGTCTCGCACCTATTGAAATACTTGAATATGTATAGTAAATGATTATTATGTATAACTAGATGATAAAGGTTATATGAAAATCCTTGAAGGATTTAAAAGGTCTTAATGCAATTTATTGAGTGCCCAATGGTTCTTAAATTTCTAAACACATAGAAAGAAGTTTTTCGATCTCATGAAAATGATTAGAAAATATCATATATTAGTGTAATTCTGCACTTATAGATTGTTGGTTATGCAAAGTTTAAAAGATTATTGTTCTATATAATGAAAGTGATATGAAGAAATTGTCATATTATCGCTCAAGTTATGTCAAGAAACTAAAAAAGCAAGTTACTCATCACATAAAAGATGATGTGATTTTCTTTGAGAAGAATAAACGAGCTTTAATGAAATTTAAATAATCAATCTTTGAGTTAGAATTTGAATATAAAGATGCAGAATATATGTTTGATGCGAAGAAAACTCGACCGTAAATGGGATATTTGTTAACATGTTGAAGCACAACAATATCTTGTCATTGAAAGAATCAAATATTGTAACCATGTCTTCAAATTCTGCAGAAATAATACTCACGTATATGAAGTTAGTTGGGAGTGTGTATGGTTGAGATTAATGACCAATCATACTAAAAAAAAATATGTGATTTTGTTTTGTAAAGGAATATTCCATCCATCATGTACAAAAATAATGTATACTTGTTTGTAGGGAGGATGTAAACAATGGAGATCGGACAAAACATATTTCACCAAATTTCTCTTTTTTCACTCATGATCTTCAAAAAATAGTGAGATAAACATTCAAAAGATTCGTTCAAGTGATAATTTATGAGTCCACAAATTGGACTCGTTTAGGGATTTATTTTTTTTCCGAGAAAGTGTCCTCAAATGCTTATTTAGTCTTAATATCTGATGAAAACTCTTAAGTTTCATGTATTTGAAGTTCAAGTGCAAGGATGGACACTTATGCATAAAAGGGAACAAAAAGGTTGAAAAGAACGAAGAAACTGAAGCCTGAACATCGCCAATTATACTTGGTGAGTCACCGAAGAGACGTACTCCACCTTTGTTCTAACATGTGAAGCCCTAAAGGAAGGGGATAAAGAAGGCAATGAATGGAGCAATCAGCGCTTCGCCGAACAGTTTCCGAAGCAATGTTATACTCACAATGGTCCAGAACATGAAGATGTTGAAAGCAAGCATAAAGCGATGATAAAACAGAAGAAGGGAGAATCATCAAATCATTCCGCGATCTTGACTAATTTCGTCGAATGGTCCGCCACAACTCTTAATCTGAAACCTATAAATACTAGCGTTAGTCATTAATTTTTTTTAAAAATCTGAACATTATCATAATTTACACTTTAGAATACTACTTTTTCTTGTATTATCTCTCAAGTTTGGATAGGGTTTTTGGGAGACTTGAAGAAAGAAGGATTTCATCTTCCCCAAGTTGGAAGTGGGTCTTCTCCGTTCTTCTTCCTTTGATTAAATCAAGGTTTAGTTTATTATACTTATTTATTTTTAGTATCATTTTAGGTATATTTTGAAATTGTTTGATGTGTGGTTAAAAATCCCCATTCTTGGGGTATGATTTAGCAAATATGTGTTCATATTCGGGTCTTGCTTGCTGATATATTATGTGTATTTTAACGGTGATTGCACCTAGTGGTTGTGGTTTAAGTTAATGGGTTTGTAGTTGCAAATACAAACCCACCCATGTATTTTCGGCTTGTCCGGAGGGAGGTCATGAAACCAAGACCGCTTCACTGATGGCCTAAGGAGTGGGTCGACATGAGGTTCAGCCCGAGAGGGAGATCCCTAGTCCCATATCCTAGCAGTCATCTTGAGAAAGTGAGTGGTATAGGGTGTGGGCTGGCCTTCATGGGGAAAATGGGTGTCCACGAGGAATGCATTTGAAATGGGGTAAGTTGCTCGAGAGAGAACTTATTTCCATCTAAAACATAGCCTAGTCATTATTATCTTGCTAATTTCCTATTGAAAGCATGTATCAATGATTTATGTCAACTTGTATTGCGGTCACACCCCAAGAACTTCCCCCCATACGTGATTTTCTTTGTATTTTTATCATTTTTACTATACTTATGGAAAAAAAGGTCACGACCGGAATCTAGACCCCAGACGATACCGGCGTCGTTGACCTCTTAGAGGTCGCAGACAAGCCTACATACGTCTTTCTAACTTCATCTAGGTTAATTTTAGCGGAAAAGTTGAAACTTTTTGTTTCTTAACATTGATTTAGGTCATTCTACTTAAATTCATAACGTTCCCCAATCAACCATCTAATATAGATATAATCAAATGAAATAAATAGTTCATAATTCCATTAAATGTATTTTTTCCAAAATGGCACCAACATAAAGTCTGAAATAAAAGTATAAAAAAACACTAGTGGAACATGCTTTACGAGATAAAGCCTACATCTAAGCTAGATAATAATGGTAGACATCTCTGAACGCATGAGGGCCTACCAATTCAAATGAAAGCTCCACGTTCGGATAGCTGCAACGTCAACCTGTAAGATCTTGCGTCAACCTGCGCCTGCACCTAAAATTGTAAAATTGTATGGGATTAGTACACACTTGTACTATGTATGGGTATATTCAAGCACACTTCAAGGACATGCATGAGTAAAAACAACTCTCTCCTTACAACATGATTATGGAAAGTCTAGTCAGTGGACTTGCGAAATTGGGATTAGGAATGTTAGTGAGCTTTCCAAATTTGGATTAAGAAAGTGAGTGAGATTTCGGATTTGGATTAGGAAAGTCATGCCATGAGAGTAACATGCATCATCATAATTATTATATTGTACACAACACATAACATCTTACACATAGCACATAACATATTGCATATAACACATACCATCTTTTGTATCATTCATTCATATGCCATAAAAACTTGGAATCATGGACTTGACATTAAGATATCCCAAAATGGGGGCTCAACATATGGGACCTCAACTCTGGAGTCTTCTTTAGCAAACACAAAGTCTTTTTTATTCGTTCATACGTACTTCATTTCGTTCATTCATAAGCTAGTGTAAACACCAGTTATACCTAGAATGTAGTTTAAGACTTTCATCGGGCTCGATGTGCAATGATCAAGAATGATCTAGTTTCATTACTTAAATCTATCTCACCTCTTGATTATCTATCCAAACACCTTTGGTATCTTTAATTTCATTATGTGCATAATTTGAGGCTAGCCTCATTCATTCATTGATAAATTTAACTTTAACTGACATAGATCATGTGAGCATCATGAAATCCAATGTCTTCCTCACACAGAAAAGAGGTGGAATCACCGGCCAAAGTGACCCAAAACATGCTAGCGTACATGGGAATTGAACCCTGCCAGATCCCTATATTGGCAGTATAGGTTACAAGACTAGGAGATATAAGGAGACCTATACCCGGCATGCCTTATAGTATCATCTCATGAGAGTTATGTGAACCTCCACCCTTGTCGAAAGAAGGCATCACTGCACATAGCTGGACTATCGGTGCTTAGTATAAATTTCCATTACATTCACCTCATATGTCATGGAAGCTGGCTTCTAGTATGAGGACATCATAACTCAATAGATGATTTGTCATGTAATCATTAGTATTAAGTATACATTATTCTCAATATTTCATTAGAGCGTTCATTGAGACTGGTCTCTTTATTAACTCTATACTCTCAAAGGTGAGTACGTTTTGGTAACATTACTTAGGCTCATTTGCGATTGCTCTCATCTTTCATGTGAGCCTCTTCTCATGTTGTCACCACATTCATTAACATTAGAAAATTTTCTCTTCATAATTACTCACCTCACCCCTTTTTACGTGAATGTTCATTTCATAATATGCCATTGCACTTAGCCATTTAGTGTGTTTTACACTCGTATTTAACCCTTCTAGGTTTACATCCTTTCATTACATTTATCTTAAGTTCACTTATTTTTAAACGTATGCTAGAATTATGGGTCTATACAATCAAACCATGAGGCTTCATTCATTGTTCGTTTCAGCGATTCATATCTTCCTTAGATTATATGTTACAAGACTTATGCATCTTGTATGTATGACAAGATCTCGATTTCGATCTAAGTAGGCAGCATTATTCTTGAACATTTAATTCACGTATGACTTATGTATCAATACGGAATTTGGGCAAGGGAACCCGGTTTCGAACCCCTTGGACAACACTTACATTTTTCATTTATTTTATTTTTGTCCACATGGCTTGGGGACCCAAGATCATGACCCAACACCTTCATTTCCTTTTAATTTATTTTCTTTAATTTTTCTCTTTCTTGGCCGAAAGGTTGTGGGAACGAACCCCGACAGCCCTTTTTATTTTAATTTCTTTCTCCTTGACTTTTTCAAGTTGACCCTGAGGGTGTGGGTTCGAATCCCCACAGCCTCACTTTATTTTTCTCTTTAATCCCTAAATCTGCCTAGAGGTCGTGGGTTCGATTCCCACATGCCTCTACATTTAATTTCTTTTAATTTCCTTAAGCCTGTCTAAGAGGTTGTGGGTTCTGATCCCACTCCTCTCATTTGTTATTTTCCTGATTTCATTTTCCATCCAAGACCACGGTTCGAATCCCCCTCACCACAATACTTTTAACTAACTTATTTTCAAAGTTTTTAACATGGTGAGGTCACGGGTTTGACCCTCAGTGACCTCACGAATTTTTCTTCACTTTTCATAACATTTTAAAACATTTTAACTTGACCGAAATTCATCAACTTATGGATGGAATTTTTTTAACTTTTCCGCATCTTTTTCATCAAGTTACACATTATTTCTTAGGGAAATTTCATTGTTCATTTATAACGTTTTAGGTGCATTTTTATGGATTCGTTTAGGCAATAGTTTCTTACAAAATTTAGCCACATTATACTTAATATGAACATCACGATTTACATAAACATTTATACATAAAATACAAAGAACTAACATGCCATTTCAAGTCGTAATCCTTGACCAATAGTCATGGCAATACATCCAAACGCACGTAAGTCATATATTCGAAAAAAACAAAGATTGTCATTTATACGATTCCAAACACACATCCTGAACATATTCATCACGAAAACGCATTACAGGCCTAATAACTACCAGCAAACATATCAAACCTACGAATCAACAGAAGCTAGTGACAGGAACATTCAACATGGAACAATCCTAGTTTTCGGATTACAATATATTGAACCTTAAGGGGTCTCTTGGGAAAGGGACAAAGATAGAAGAGAACTCATAACTTTTATAACATTCAAACATTGAAGTTGATGCCCAAACCTTCTCCAACACTCATGTCCAAAAGCAACTTTCAACAACAACTTTCGACGGAAAACCCTCCCTTTGCCTAAAGTATTGCTTAGCGTTTGATTTTATTTTTCTGTTGTGAGTTCTTCAAATGTGCAGAAATGTGGTAAATTTTCTTTTCTTGTATGTTATTTTGGCAGAAAAATTGTGAAAAACAATGATAGAGACGTGAGAGAGAGATGAGCGTGAGAGATGAGAGTTTTCTTAGGTAGGAGTCTAGTTTAGGACTTGGTCAAATAAGGTTTTATTAAATGGTAAAAATCTGATTTCCCTTTTATTTTAAATCAGACAATATATAATAAATATTAATTAATTACATTAATTTACCAACTTAAACAAAAACAATTTAAATCATCCCTTCCACCTAGGTTCGCACCCGGGTGGAGCAAGACTTCACTCTAAGAGCCAATTTTTGGCCTTCTCTCTCAAGAATGCCCCTCCACCTTATTAATTAAATAATTGATTATATATTTAGGATAACTAAGATACTACCCTTAGCTTGGAAAAAGACCACTTTACCCGTAGACCCTCAAAACCTAAGATTTTCCCTTTTTAAGTCCGTTAAAGACTCATTCAAGTAAATCTTCGTATTCGAGATACCGACATGGATGGACCCAACCTTATTAGCTCAAATAAATCCCCAAGTTAGTTGGCTTGGATGTTGCAAGGGATCAGTGGACTGGTTCTACACGCATCAATCCGTGTGAGCCCGATCTAATCGTAGGCATTCTAGACACATTAAGCATTATTTAGCATAGCCATTTTAGGGTTGCTATATTTACCCCCCCCCCCTTAGGAACATTCGTCCCCGAATGACACTACTAATTCTCTAGTGTAATGCTAGTCAAAACATAACATAGAAACTATTTACAACAAGCAATACCAATAATGAATGGAGAGATAAGGAAGCGTAGACTTGAGAATAGGAAGTCTAACTTAAAGAGATGAAAAGATGTGGGTAGCGAGATCTCATATCGGTCTCGACCTCCCATATAGCACCCTCTAAAAGATAATTCCTCCACAATACCTTCAATATTGCAATCTCCTTGTTCCTCAGCCGCTTGACCTGTCTGTCTACAATCTCAACAAGTACCTCCTCGTAGGACAAATCTTCATAAACCCCCAAACCTTCAACAGGTAGAATCGATGCTGGATCACCTAGGAACTTCTTCAACATAGAGACATGAAAGACTGGATGAACAGAAGGTATATTTGCAGGCATTGCCAACTCATAGGCCACCTCACCCACACGCTATAGGATCTCATATGGCCCAGCATACCACGGACTCAACTTCCCTCTCCTACCAAACCTCATCACCCCTTTCATAGGTGATATATTCAAATAGACCTGGTCACAAACATTAAACTCTAAAGGACATTTTTTGTTGTCTACATAAGACTTCTGCCGACTGTAAGCAATAGCCAACCTGTCCCTAATAACCCTCACCTTCTCTGAGGCCTCATGAATGATATGTAGACCTAAAATAGATGACTCTCCAACCTCTAACCACCCAACTTGAAACCTACATCTCCGACCATACAATGCCTCAAACGGTGTCATCCCATTTCTTGAGTGATAGCTGTTATTATACGAGAATTCTATCAATGGCAGATGCTTGTCTCAACTACCCCTGAAGTCAATTACACACCCCCTCAACATGTCCTCCAATGTCTGAATGGTGCGCTTATCCTGCCCATAAGTCTAAGGATGAAAGCGACTACTAAGCTTCACCTGTGTGCCTAAGCTCTTCTAGAAGGATCTCCAGATATGTGAAGTGAACACAGTTCCTCTATCTGAAAAGATAGACAAAGGAATCCCATGCCATCTCACAATCTCATCAATTTAGAGTTTCGCATAATCCTCGGCTTTATAAGTAGCATTCATAGGGATAAAGTGGGCAGATATAGTCATCCTGTCCACAATAACCCATATGGAGTCATGTTGTCTCCTAGTCTTTAAAAGACCAAACATGAAGTCCATACTAATGGTCTCTCATTTCCAAGTCGGAACCTCAATAATCTGAGTAAGACCGCCAGGATTAAGATGTTCTTCCTTAACCTGTTGACAATTTGGACACTTGGTCACATAATCTGCAATATCATTCCTATTGCCATCCCACTAAAAGATCTATTTAAGATTATGATACATCTTGGTGGAACCTGGATGTGTGGAATATCTTGAACCATGGGCCTCTGCAATGATCCTTGGTCCGCAAATCATCCACATCTCGTATACACAGCCTGTCCTGGTACCTAAGTATGATATACCCTCCCAAAGAAAAAGACTCATTCATCTTAACCAACACTGAGTCCTTCAGCTCCATCAACACAGGATCAAGATGCTTACCCTTCTTGACTTCAACTACTAAGGATGATTCAGAACTAGGATGGACTGAAACACCCCCACTAGTAGAGTCAACTAACAGCACACCCAGTCTTGCCAATCTGTGTACATATTTCACCAACTCCTTCTTTCCATACTCAACGTGGGTTGTACTTCCCATGCTCATCCTGCTCAAAACATCAACTACAACATTAGTTTTACCTGGAGGGTAGTGGACATTCATGTCATAGTCCTTCAACAGCTCCAACCATCTCTGCTGGCGTAGATTCAACTCCCTCAGTGTGAACACGTACTGGAGACTTTTGTGGTCTGTGAACACATCTACATGCACTCTATACAAGTAGTGCCTCAATAATTTCAGTGTAAACACCACAGCTGCCAACTTCACGTCATGAGTGGGAAAATTGTTTTCATGAACCTTGAGTTGTCAGGACACATAAGCTATAAAGTTACCACCTTTTATAAGAACACAATCCAATCCAAGACTAGATGCATCACAATAAAAAGTGTAATTCTCGCCACACTTAGGCAAAGTAAGCACGAGGGGTGAAGTGAGTCTCTCCTTGAGCTCCTAGAAACTCTTCTCACAAGTCTCAGCCTATTCAAACTTGACTTTCTTTTTTGTCAAAGTTGAGAGTGGGGCATCAATGGAAGATAAACTCTCTATGAACCTGTGAAGATAATAACCAGCCAATCCCAAGAAGCTACGAATATCTGTAGGAGTAAGAGGTTTTGTCCAGTTCTTAACAACTTCAGTCTTCCTGGGATCTACCTCCACACCTTTGTCGAACACAACGTGACCCAGTATGGTCACTTATCTAAGCCAGAATTCACACTTGCTGAAATTGCCACAAAACTGATGTTGTCTAAGTACCTGCAAGGTTAGTCTCAAATGTTGTTCATGCTCTTCCTTGGTCTTAGAGTAGAAGAGAATGTCATCAATGATACTATGCCGAAGGAGTCAAGGTATTCACGGAAAATTCTGTTCATGGGATCCATTAATGCAACAGGTGCATTCATGAGACCAAATGACATAACTAGGATTTCATAGTGACCATAACGGGTACGAAATGCTATCTTTGGGATATCTCTATCCCTAACCCTAAGATGATGGTAACCTGAACGAAGATCAATCTTCGAAAAGAAATTAGACCCTTGATGTTGATTGAACAAGTCATCTATTCTGGAAAATGGATATTTATTCTTGATAGTGACTTTGTTGAGCTGTTGATAATCAATACATATTCTAAGGGTTCAATTTTTGTTTTACACAAACAACAATGGAGCGCCCCAAGGGGATATGCTCAGCTAATTTAAACCCTTATCAGTGAGATCTTTTAACTGCATCTTCAACTCTTTGAGTTTAGCTGGAGCCATTTTGTAAGGAGGAATCGAAATTGGTTTAGTATTGGTTTTTAAGTCGATACAAAAGTTAATCTCTCGAGGAGGAGGAACTCCAGTCAAATCATCAGGAAATACATCTAGGAACTCATTCACTACAGGCATTGAGTCTATGGAGGGAATGTCATGATCTAAATCATTAACACTCACAAGATGACACAATAACCCCTTGGACATCATTTTATTGGATTTAAGGTTCAAAATCAAGGGATTAGGACGACTCGAGTTGTACCCCTCCCAAACTAGCTCTTCTTTATTAGGGAAACGAAATCTCACAACCCTACTACGACAATCCATACAGGCATAACAACTATGAAGCCAGTCCATGCCAAGAATGATGTCAAAATCATTCATAGGTAACTCAACCAAGTCTGCACATATAATTCTACCACATACAACTATTGGGAAATCCTTGCACACTCTATCAAATCTAAAATTTTCTCCTAAAGGTTTACTAACCACTATAGGATCATGTAGAACCTCATACAATATCTCAAAAGTGAGAGCAAACAAAGGAGTTACAAAGGAAAGCGTACACCCTGGATCAAGTAAAGCATAAAAAGAAGTTCAACAAACATCAGGGAATACTCCGTGAATGTCAAGGATCCCTACTTATGGTTGATAAGCTCCTCAACCTTGGTATCCCTTATCTTGCTAGGAAAGAATCTCCCAAAAAGGTTGTCTTAAGCATCTCCCATGTGACCGGAACTCCTCCCAAAACTCGGCTATCTTGAAACATCTTTCACCAAGTCTGTGCAACATCCTTGAGTTAATAGAAAGCCAACTCTGCTTTCTCTGTATATGTGGCCCCCATAGCCACCAAAATCTTATGCACCTCATCCACAAACTACTAAGGATCATCTGAAGTCTTTGACCCTATACAAATAGGAGATTTTATCCATGTAAAGTCTCTTAGCCTGTCAGTCATACTGCGAACCGGTGGGTTCTCCCTCTGACAATTTTATCGGTTGACCTGGTCAGTCATGGGCTAGGCCTGCATAGTGATGGCCTATGCCATCTGGTCTAGAGATGCCCTCACCTCAGCATCAGTCAACCCAACATGGTTGACCGGCATAGCCACTCTTTCAGCTGGAGCCTGGGGTGGAACGTGATTACCCCCAGCAACTTCTCCTCTTCTTCTTTGACCTATTGTTATCCTAGTACTCATTCTGTAAAAAAACAAGGATTGATGTTACACACGCTCATATCACCATGAAAATCAGACATTAGGAAAGGCACGATAAGATCAGAAGAAGGGAAATTTTCCTACGCATCATGCAGTCTCTAATTCAGGATAATGGTGCACTTCACTACCATGACTTAGAAACTACTCAATGTAGTTGATGTGAACTTATTATTTTTGGAGTTTCACCTAGTGCTCTGACACAAACTTTTTGACTAACAGAATCTATACCACATACGAGACCGGCGTCGTTGACCTCTCAAAGGTCGCAGACAATCCTAAATATGTCTTTCTTACTTCATCTAGGTTAATTTTAGCGGAAAATTTGAAACTTTTTGTTTCTTAACATGCATGTAGGTCATTCTACTTAAATTCATAACGTTCACAAATCAACCATCTAATATAGATATAATCAAATGAAAGAAACAGCTTGTAATTACATTAAATACATTTTGGAAAAAATGACACCAATATAATGTCTGAAATAAAAGTGGGAAGGAAACACTGGTTGAATATGCTCCACTGGCTAAAGCCTACATCTAAGATAGATAATAACGGTATATATCCTCAAAGCATGAGGGCCTACCAAGTCCGGATGAAAGCTCCACGTCCGGATAACTGCAACGTCAACTTGTAAGCTCTTGCGTCAACCTGTGTCTGCACCTAAAATTGTAGAATTGTATGGAATTAGTACACACTTGTACTATGTATGGGTATATGCAAGCACACATCAATGACATGCATGAGTAAGAAAAACTCTTTCCTAACAATATGATTATGGAAAGTCAAGTCACTGGACTTGCCAAATTAGGATTAGAAAAGTTAGTGGGCTTTCCAAATATGGATAAGGAAAGTCATTACATGAGAGTAACAAGCATCATAATGCTTGTTATATTGCACACAACACATAATATCTTACACATATCACATAACATATTGCATATAACACATAACATCTTTCATATCATTCATTCATATGCCATGAAACCTTGAAATCATGGACCTGACATTAAGACTTCCCAAAATGATGGCTCAACATATGGGACCTCAAATACAGAATCTTCCTTAGCAAACACAGAGTCTACTTCATTCATTCATACGCACTTCATTTCATTCATTCATAGGCTAGTGTAAATGTACTTTAAGACTTTCACAGGGTTCGATGTCCAATGATCAAGAATGATCTAGTGTCATTACTTAAGTCTAGCTCAACTCTTGATTATCCTATCCAAACACCTTTGGTATCTTTAATTTCATTATGTGCATAATTTGAGGCTGTCCTCATTCATTCATTGAGAACTTTAACTTTAACTGACATAGATCATGTGAGCATCATGAAATCCAGTGTCTTCCTCACACAGAAAAGAGGAGGAATCACCGGCCAAAGTGACCCAAAACATGCTAGCATACATGGGAATTGAACCCTATCAGATAACTATATTGGCAGTATATGTTCGAAGACTAGGAGATATAAGGAGACCTATACCCGGCAACCTAATAGTATCATCTCATGATAGTAACGTGAACCTCCGCTCGTCCCAAAATAAGGCATCACTGCTCAAAGCTAGTCTATCGGTGCTTAGTATAAATTTCCAGTACATTCAACTCATATGTCATGGAAGCTGACTTCCAGTTGAGGACATCATATCTCAATAGATGATTTCTCATGTTATCATTAGTATTCAGTATACATTATTCTCAATACTTTCATTAGAGTGTTCATTGAGACTGGTCTCTTCATTAACTCTATACTCTCAAAGGTGAGTACGTTTTGGTAACATTACTTAGGCTCATTTGTGATTGCTCTCATCTTTCACATTAGCCTATTCTCATGTTGTCACCACATTAATTAACATTAGCACATTTGCTCTTCATAATTACTCACCTCACCCCTTTTTACGTGAATGTTCATATCATCATATGCCAATGCACTTGTCCATTTAGTGTGTTTTACACTCGTACTTAACCCTTCTAGATTTACATCTTTTCATTACATACATCTTAGGTTCACTTACTTTAAAACGTATGCTAGACTTATGGGTCTATACAATCAAATCATGAGTCTTCATTCACAGTTCGTTTAAGAGATTCTAATCTTCCTTAGATTATATGGTACAAGACTTATGCATCTTGTATGTATGACAAGATCTCGATTTCGATCTAAGTAGGCAACATTATTCTTGAAGATTTAATTCACGTATGACTATGTATCAATACGGAATTTGGGCAAGGAAACCCGGTTTCGAATCCCTTGGACAAACACTAACATTTTTCATTTATTTTATTTTGTCCACATAGCTTGGGGACCCAAGATCAAGCCCCAACGCCTTCATTTCCTTTTAATTTCTTTTCTTTAAATTTTCTCTTTCTTGGCCGAGTGGTTGTGGGATCGAACCCCCACAACCCCTTTTATTTTAATTTCTTTCTCCTTGAATTTTTCAAGTTGACCATGAGGGTGTGGGTTCGAATCCCCACAGCCTCACTTTATTTTTCTCTTTAATCCCTAAATCAGCCTAGAGGTCGTGGGTTCGATTCCCACAGGCCTCTACATTTATTTTCTTTTAATTTCCTTAAGTCTATCTGAGAGGTTGTGGGTTTGGATCTCACTCCTCTCATTTGTTATTTTCATGATTTCATTTTCCATCCAAGACCACGGTTCGAATCCCCCTCACCACAATACTTTTAACTAACTTATTTTCAAGGTTCTTAACATGGTGAGGTCACGGGTTTGACCCTCAGTGACGTCACTTATTTTTCTTCATTGTTCATATCATTTTAAAACCTTTTAACTTGAACAAAATTCATCAACTTATGACTGGAACTTTTTTAACTTTTCAGCATCTTTTTCATTAAGTTACACATTAGTTTTTAGGGAAATTTCATGGTTCATTTATAACGTTTTAGGTGCATTTTCATGGATTCGCTTAGCCGATAGTTTCTCACTCAATTTAGTCACATTACACTTCATATGAACATCATGATTTACATAAACATTTGTACATAAAATACAAAGAACTAACATGCCATTTCAAGTCCTAATCCGTGACCAAGAGTCATGGCAATACACCCAAACGCACGTAAGTCATTTATTTAGAAAAACATAGATTGTCATTAATATTATTCCAAACATACATTATTGAACATATTCATCACGAAAATACATAACATGCCTAATAACTACCAGCAAACATACCCAACCTACGAATCAACTGTATCTAGTGACAGGTACATGCAACGGTGAGCAATCCTAGTTTTCGGATTAGAATATACTGAACCTTAAAGGGTCTCTTGGGAAAGGGACCAAGAGGGAAGAGAACCCATACCTTCTATGACATTCAAACCTTGAAGTTGCTGCCCAAACATTCTTCAACACTCATGTCTAAAACCAAGTTTCAACACCAAAGTTTCGACCGAAAACCCTTCCTTTGCCGAACATATTTTGCTTAGCATTTGATTTTATTTTTCGTCGTGAGTTATTCATGTGTGAAGAACTTTGGTAAGTTTTATGTTCTAGTAAGTAATTTTGGATGAGAAAACGTGAAAGAGAATGATAGAGACGTGAGAGAGAGATGAGCGTGAGCGATGAGAGTTTTCTTAGGCTTAGGAGTCTAGTTAAGGACTTAATCAAATAAGGTTTTATTAAATGGTAAAAATATTATTTACATTTTATTTTAAATCAGACAATAAATAATAAATATTAATTAATACATTAATTTACCAACTTAAATAAAAACAATTTTAATCATCGCTTCAACCTAGGTTCGAACACGGTGGAGCAAGACTTCACTCTAAGAGCAAATTTTTGTCCCTCTCTCCCCAAAATAACCCTCGACCTTATTAATTAAATAATTAATAATATATTTATGGTAATTAGGATACTACCCTTTGCCTGGAAAAAGACCACTTTACCCCTAGACCCTCCAAACCTAAGATTTTCCCTTTTTAAGTCTGGTAAAGACTCATTCGAGTAAATCTTCGTATTCGAGAGCCTACATGGCTGGACCCAAACCTTTTTAGCTCAAATAACTCTCCAAGTTAGTTGTCTTGGCTGTATTAAGGATTTAGAGGTCTGGTTCTATGCGCATCAATCCGTGTGAACCCGGTCTAATCGTAGGTATTCTAGACACATTAAACATTATTAGCATAGCCATTTTTAGGATTGTTACGAAGAACCCAATGATATTTGAAACTTTGGTGTCACCTCCTTTAATTTACAATGTTTTTATTAGTTAATCTCTTTAGTTACAACTAACTATAATGAAATTCTAATTGAATATATCTTCTCGAAATAGCTCCCTTAGGACAGGCTCCACCCTTTGTTGGGTCATTAAACTATCAACAATCGTAGACACTAAAACCGTAGGTTAGCGTCAGTGGTCACAATATGCATCAATAATCTTGTAAATTTATTCACTAAGGATTTTCATCATCAACATTTGAGACGTTGAGATATAAGATTAAAATATGTCATCTCCGAGATATCATGTAAAGCTTTAATCAGGGGAGAACAATACGCATTGTATTCTTCTCCTTAATTGTGTTTGTCCCAATTGTATTTTTGTGGAAGGTTTTTAACGAGGCAACATTCAAAGTGTATCATGAGTTGTCTGTAATCTTTTCCTTTTACTAGGATTTTTTCAATAGGGTCTTTCCTAGTAAAATTTTAATGAGATACATTATCTATGGACATCCAAAGGGGAGTGCTATGAAATAATATAATGTGGATATCAGTTATACCAAGAAGTTACTCACACCAATTATCTACATTATTTCCGTCCATTATAAAGTTAACATTCACCTTTTTAATCATTATTATTGTAACATTTCATCTCCATAATTTCCTCCATCAAATTCATGTTTAATGACATGTTTATGACTAACCTTTTATATGTCTCTATGTTATAGCATAAATAGAGGCGTAATAGTTCATATTGTATATTAAATAAATGAATTTTCATTCAGAAATATTTAAATTTGTAAAGTTAGCTCTTTGAATGCTATATTTACATATATCGTATAAGTAACATTTGTAATACGCAAAAAGAAATATAATTTTTTAATTTATAATACTACTTTAAATGTATTTATTAAATCACTTTAATTTGTCGGACTGCACTAAATATTTATTCAAACACTTTAACATAATAAAATTATCCCACCCTTACGGTACTATATTCACATATCATTGTTGTTGTTGTTGTTGAATCTAAAACAATTTGAAAAATATATTCAAGGTCCTTTTATATAATAATATTTATAATTTGACATTTTCGTTCTCTATTTATTTATTTATTACAATTTTGTTATCGAACGTCATATTTGTGGATATAAAAATATAACAACTTTCATTTCGTTTTATAACATTAATATGTTAACACTTGATATAACCTTTTTTTATAAACTATATGCTTATAGTCACAGGGCTAACGTGTAAAGCGCGTGCCCAAAAACAAGTAGTAGATATATTAATGAAGTATGTCTAAGTATATTATTTTCCTATATTTAAGTCTTTTCAAATAGTTTAAGATCATTTTTTACTCCATGTGATCCGGCATCCGAGTAGCCATATCAGATGTAGCGAGATCCTTTGTTTCAACAAAACCAACCAACAAACTTATTATAAGTTGTTAATTTATGTCTTTAAATATTTTATATTATAAAATTTTTAAAAAAAAGTAAGGAGATTCCTAGAACTTGTAACTTCTATGGTATAATAGACGTTATTATCTGCCGAGATAATTTGGTAGACGTCCACTTGTACAAATTTTTAAATCTCCGCCTTTATCCCATAGTTCAACATGTATGAGTTCGAAAGCTTCTATTTTTTTTCGCCATTATTGTTAGCTTAGCCTTTTATATTCTACCTCATATAATTCCTTATTCATTAAACTATCAACAATCGTAGACACTAAAACCGTAGGTTAGCGTCAGTGGTCACAATCTGCATCAATAATCTTGTAAATTTATTCACTAAGGATTTTCATCATCAACATTTGAGACGTTGAGATATAAGATTAAAATATGTCGTCTCTGAGATATCATGTAAAGCTGTAATCAGGGGAGAACAATACACATTGTATTCTTCTCCTTAATTGTGTTTGTCCCAATTGTATTTTTGTGGTAAGGTTATTAACGAGGCAACATTCAAAGTGTATCATGAGTTGTCTGTAATCTTTTCCTTTTACTAGGATTTTTTCAATAGGGTCTTTCCTAGTAAAATTTTAATGAGATACATTATCTATGGACATCCAAAGGGGAGTGTTATGAAATAATATAATGTGGATATCTGTTATACCAAGAAGTTACTCACACCAATTATCTACATTATTTCCGTCCATTATAAAGTTAACATTCACCTTTTTAATCATTATTATTGTAACATTTCATCTCCATAATTTCCTCCATCAAATTCATGTTTAATGACATGTTTATGACTAACCTTTTATATGTCTCTATGTTATAGCATAAATAGAGGCGTAATAGTTCATATTGTATATTAAATCAATGAATTTTCATTCAGAAATATTTAAATTTGTAAAGTTTGCTCTTTGAATGCTATATATACATATACCGTATAAGTAACATTTGTAATACGTAAAAAGAAATATAATTTTTTAATTTATAATACTACTTTAAATGTATTTATTAAATCACTTTAATTTGTTGGACTACACTAAATATTTATTCAAACACTTTAACATAATAAAATTATCCCACCCTTACGGTACTATATAGACATATCATTGTTGTTGTTGTTGTTGTTGAATCTAAAACAATTTGAAAGATATATTCAAGGTCCTTTAATATAATAAGCTTTATAATTTGACATTTTCGTTCTCTATTTATTTATCTTTTACAATTTTGTGATCGAACGTCATATTTGTGGATATAAAATATAACAACTTTCATTTTGTTTTATAACACTAATATGTAAACACTTGATATAACCTTTTTTTGTAACCTATATGCCTATAGTCACAGGGCTCACGTGTAAAGCGCGTGCCCAAAAACTAGTAATAGATATATTAGTGAAGTATGTCTAAGTATATTCTTTTCCTATATTTAAGTCTTTTCAAATAGTTTAAGATCATTTTGGACCCGATGCTATCCCGCATCCGAGTAGCCACATAAGATGTACTGAGATCTTTTGTTTCCACAAAACCAACCAACAAACTTATTATAAGTTGTCAATTTATATCTTTAAATATTTTATATTATCAAATTTCAGAAAAGGTAAGGAGATTCCTAGAACTTGTAACTTCTATAGTATAATAGACGTTATTATCTGCAGAGATAATTTTGTAGACGTCCACTTGTACAATTTTGTTAATCTCCGCCTTTATCCCATAGTTCAACATTTATGCGTTTGAAAGCTTCTATTTTTGTTCGCCATTATTGTTAGCTTAGACTTTTATATTCTACCTCATATAATTCCTTATTCATATGCATTTCCTCCTCTTGCTTGCACTCCTATAATTTTACAAAAGTAACCTCCTTCACTTGCACTACCAAATCTACTTCTATCCCTCGACGCCCCTAGTGCCTCTCTAATGGTTTTCCTAATGCAACTAGTAGTTGCATTAATCCCACGTGTGATTTGCATTCCAATTACTTCTTCAAGCCCCTAAATTATCCCTCAATTTATTGCCACCTTTATCTCCATATACATGTGTTCCAAACTTCTATTTTTGTCGTCAAAATCGCTAGCATAATCTACGTCTTTAACACCTCATATAATTTCTTATAACATGTAAAAAAATAAATCAAAATAAACCATAAATGTCCATGTACCGCATCAATTTTCTTTAAAAATAGTTTAATATGTTACGCGCAAAAACTCTTTAGCCAACTATCGCCCATCGCCTAAAATTAGCCTGCCACTTTCCATTTCCATAATAAAAATTGACCCGAATTTTTCATGTTTCAAATCTCTAAATAAATCCTTCCTTTCATCTTTCTTTGTTTCAATGACCCCATCCCTCATCTTCTCAGTTTTTTCTCAGTAAAGATTGACCCGAATCTTCCATCTTCCATGCAGCTCAAAGAATACTTCTTTCATCTTTCTCTGTTTCAAATATCCATCCCTCATTGTTCTCTATATACTTAGTATGCCTCAATATGTTGTATTAATATGATGCACTATCTGGAAAAAAAAAAAGAAATAATCATCCTAGAAACGAACCGACATTGCTTCACTCATGTTGCGATTTCATTGGATGCGAATGAATCTGTTGAGCAAAGAACTTTAAACGTATTATCTAAAATTTCATCGACAATCCACCTCGGTGAAAAAATACATGCTTCATATTTATGTGTTTTAGTTATTCTTCTCTAATTCTTCTCTCTTTAATTAGTATGTCTCAATCTGGATATTCGTGAGATGCAGACATATCTTTGGATCAACCGAAGAACTTCAAGTGTATTATAGATAATTTAATCGATAAATCCATATAGGTTTGCAAATTACTTTAAAACTTTTGGTGTAAAGAACATCATCATGAGTTTTATAGGAGTATATAACCTCAATCCTAAGTGATCTCTACAGGTGAGTTTGAAAAAATTCTATTTCTTTTACAATACTGTTTAAATAAGTAGGGAGGGTCTACGTAATTTTCCATCCATAAGATCTTTTATTTAGTATTTTTAATGATGATAATTTTTTCTTCTCATTTAATTATACGCAACTCAAAATTAAGTAATGACAACTTTAATGATGAATTTGTTTTGTCTTATTTAATTATACGCAACTCAACATAGAATTAGAGTCGTCAACATGGGCTAGCCCATCTCGTTCGGCCTAACCCATTTCACCTTTTTTTGTCGGGCCAGACAATTTTTTAAAATTATATTCTGATAATTTTTAAATCAAATTATAATTTAAAAATACAATCATAGATATTGACAAGACAATATTACGTGGTGGTAGTTTCACTATTTTATTAAAGAGAAAAGGCGTAAAGTGACACCTAAGTTGTCCTAAATTTTCAAAAATACATCTAAACTATGCAAGTGTCCTATTATCCCCCTAAACAATATTGAAGTGATATTATTACATCATTTTTTGTTCTACTGGCATGGAGAGTGTATGCACTCACTTAAAGAACGTGAACAAACTAAAAAAATGTAAATAAATTAAATTTAACAAGAATTTTACTATAAAATATATTTTTTTATTTTTCTTATTATTTTAGATTTTTCGCCTTATTATTTTTTCCTTTTTGTCTCTTCCTTCTTATTCAAAAATTCATTGTCATCTTCATTAATTTATCCCTTTCAATGTATCTTTTTACCACAACTTCATCTCTCTTTTATTCTACTATTAGTTTAACTCCCTTTAATTTTAAAATTATAACTAGATATTTTATTACATCTCATACAATTTGATAATCCCATTAGATATCAAGATGATTAGTAGGCATTATTTAGTTTTTTATCCATATTTCGATTAAGCTTTTTCAATTTTCGTAGAATTCTTATGCTTTTAAAATTATCATTTCTTCTTTTGAATTTATCTGAATATGACATAAATTAAATAATGATACATTAAAAATTTTGATCTTCCTTAAAAAAATAATTAGTTTTGTTGTCAATAACTCAACAAAGTTTTGAAAATAGTATAATTCTGAAAAGTAAGGAATTTGACCGAATAAGAAGAAGAAAAGAGAAAGAAAATGGAGGGGATCATCTTGATGTGGGGGTGGGGTTAGGCGAGGGTGACAGAAGAAGAAGAAGAAAGAAAGAAAATGGAGGGAGCTTGAAGGTAGGGGTGGAAGATATATTAAAAATTGAAATGAAATTAAAGTAATAAAATTAGAATAAGTGAAAAAGTAAGAGAGAGAACTAAAGAAAAAATTAAAATGAAAGAAAAAATATTCCAAATTAAATTAACACGTGTCACACAATGATAAGTGTGTGATAACACTTTCCATTTAAAATTTGAAATTGATCGAAAAAATGTAATATAATATATTGGGAATTGTTTGGGGGATAATAGGACGTCTATATAGTTAAGGTGTCTTTTTAAAAATTAGGAACAAGTTCAGGTGTCACTTTATGCCTTTTCTCTTTATTAAATTATTACATGTTTTAGAGTTATTACTTCTTAGTCTAGTTCACATATAAAAAGTATCTTCATAAGTATAAATACCTGAATAAAAATATCAACATAATTTTTATTCAATGATCACAATAAAACATTAAAAAAAATGACAATATTTCATCCATAAAAAAGTGATAAATGAACATAAAAAGTTTTTCATGAAACTTTTGGTGTATCCAACACCAAAATATGATCTTCATCAAGAACATTTGAATCAACTTGTGGCAATGTTGCCTTAACATCTCTGTTTTCATCTGTAATATATAAGAAAATGTGAACTACTAAGAGATGATGGTTAGCAATAGTGGCGTCAACATAAATTTCACGAAGGATGTCTATGAATTGTACCCGAGTATATTTTTTCTTTTGGATGAATGAGTGCACTGAAAATTTTAAAATTAAACTACACAATATACATGAAAATATTTGAATGACAACACTTGTAATTTTAAATGTACATGAAAAAATTGGGAAAAAAAAGAGGCTTAAGATGCTACGAGCGAGATTAAACTCACAAACGCTTAAAGGCTTGACTCTTTTGAGGCACCTTAAACCACTAGGCTGCAACACTTTGTTGTGTTAAGGGTGTTTAGAAAATATTATTTAACCAGTTTATATCTTATTTTACTTGCATATTGTATTATCTCACAACTAGAAAGAACTAGAAAAGATGTTAAAATCTTAAAATACTTATTTTAGGAAAGAATAAGAAAATCTGGAAATTGTAAGTAAGTTAAAAAGTGAGTTTTTGGTCAACTTCAAACAACCATAACTCCTAGCTCAGGATGAGTTAGGTGTAGTTCCAGATATGATTGAAAATTCCTTAAAATAATCCAACACCACCCAGTTTGCGCGATTTTGGTACCGTATGAGTGAGTTATGCCTTTCAGAAGTTGGGTTGCTGGATTTAGGAAAGCCCAATCCGGATTTTTGAAGGGCAAAATTGTCTTTTCATTAACTAATTAAATTAATTCATTTTTATGAATTATTGGGGTAAAACAAAACCTTTAAACAGTTTAGAAAAATAGAAAGCACACACAAACTTTGAAGATAGCACCCTCTTTGGATGATAAATTATAAAATAATCACTTGTTACTAATTATTGGTTATCAACGTTAATGATATTACTCCATCGGTTTCTAAGGGATTGGAGAAGAGAGAAAAGAAGAGAAAAGAGGAATGAAATAAAAAAACGCCAAGAAAGCTCAAGCTTAGTGCATGGATTCGTCAGGGGTAATCCCTAAAAAGGTTCGTGAGATTACGTAGTGTTGGTTTAGTTCAACCACACATCAGTCATGTTTAGTTCAACCACACGTCAGTCCTATTTAAAGGTTCGTGAGATTAAGTTATCTGAATATTAAAAAAGTTAGTTCCTGAAGTAAATTATTGAAAATTCTTTGAATTCTTGATGGTTGTGCTGTTGAAGTCTCTTGTTGATTTGATTCGTGTTTTCAGGTGATTTTCAAGTTAAATCCATTGGGTATTGATAGTAATAATGGTCCCAAGTGTTTGGGGAAAGAGCATTGAAAGTTTAGAGGGTTTAGAGATGAAAAACTAAGGAGAAAAGTCGAGTACACCTAGGGTTAGAGGTTGGGGTGCTGCGCCTCTCATAGACCCACAAGAAAGACTCATTTCTTAAGGACTTAGGGAGTTGCGCCCAACCTGATCGCTGTAAGATGAGGGTTGGCGCCCCACTCCTCTGATACATCAAAAGTTACATTTCATATAAAAGTGTAAACGGTCTTTGTCACTTACAGAATTCAACTGAGTTGACATCGTTCCAACAAAGAATTTCTATAGAGTTAATGTTTCATTGTCGCTCTTATCCGATTGTTGTTACTATCTCTTAAAGAATTTAGACAGAAAGTAAAACTTGAGATGAATAATAAATATTAATTTCTAAACTTAAGATAAGGATTTCAAATCTATTGTACAGACTATAACGATGTCTCGGTTGTTCTGTAGAGTAAGAGAAACCAGCAGGCTAGTGTTCAATATAAAAATAACTGTGAAACACCTCTGCAATCTGAGCTTCAAACAATCATAACTTCATAAACCTCAACGAACAAGGTTTTCTAACGTTTCTCATCCTTATTAGACAACAATAATATATATTCTCTCAAACTACAAATGATTTCTTATGTTAAGAACTTGCTTAAATGGGTGTGAAGATAAGTTATTTTCTCTCGAACGCTAACTTTGACTTAAATATTGTAAAGATATCTTTTCTTTCTCCTAACAAGTGCTTTTCTCTCGAACAGCCACTAGATTCAGACTAGTTTAAAGCGTGCACTCATTAGACCATATTATAATCAAAGTTTTAATCTTCATCATGTGAGCAACAATTGCTCTACACTCGTGCTACAAGATCAAATTCACAGTATCGTCATAGATCCCGCACACCTTATTTAAATGCTTAGTGACTCATAGTTCTATGTTTATAACAATTGATAATAATTAAGAACATAATGTTAAACACGTATGATATCAAATTCAAACTCAAAAACAACCTTGATAATCTTATAATCAAACTTCGTATTGTTGCCAAGCAATTCGAAAACAAGTTAGGCTCGACAGAAACTCAATTTCTCTCATTGCTCTTTGTAAAAATATTCGATAATCATACTAGTTCCAAAAAAACTAAATAAAATACCAAAGTTTTCAAAAAGAGACCTAAAATAAATAGGATTGCATTGTCGCTTCCTTCACGGCCCCCATCACGATGCGTGAAAGGCTTCACGGTTCGTACAATTGTCCGTGGTCTTGCCTTCAAATCTCCAAAACTTAGACTTTTAGCTTCTCTCTGAAATCTATTTCACGGATAGGATCACGGACCTTCAAAGTTATTATGGTCCATGAAGACGTTTGTGGTCTTCATTTGAATTTTCTCAAACTTTGGACACTTTTTACTTCTCTTTGGAATATTGTTGATGGAAAGAATCACGAACAGTCAAAGTTATTATGGTCCGTGAAGACGTCTGTGGTCCTCACTTCAATTTTCTCAAACTTCGGACACTTTGCACTGCTCTCTGAAATCTTGTTCACAAACTGAACCACAAACAATCAAAATGATTACGATCCATGAAGACTTCCGTGGTCTTTACTTCATCTTTCTCAAATATAGGTCTTCTGAATTCCTTTATGGTCATCGCACATCACAGTAACTTTCACGGTCCGTGAAGTTGTCCACGGACCGTCAAGGTGGTCGTGATTTACTTTTTCTTCTCTTCTCTATCTAATTCTTCCTGTATCATCAACAAACACATCAAATCATACAAAATACACTCGATTCTAGTATTAGTTCTTTGTTTTTAAGCGTTAAATTATACTCGCATATCCCTGTACATCAACAGCCTCAACTTAGAATCATTACTTATCCTCAAGTTATGAGATTAATTATCCCCCTACTTTTAAAATTCTTTTCCAATCGTTGACAATATGCACCAGCTATTTTAGACACATTGTGTTTGTGAATGTAACATGTAAGGATCTATTTATAACATTTCATTACTTACAAATAATCATGACTATGTCTGTGAGTTATTAGATTACTTAATTCATTGTCAAATGCAATCACAGTGTACTCACAAAAAAGAAGTCCCTCACTCATAATGGTTGGGATTGAGTACTACTCTCACACTCTAAAAGAACTTCTAGCACTAACAACAACTACTATAGGCTTTCCCTCGTTTTCTACACTCTAAGTTTCAGAAAATTTGAATAGACTAACTGCGGGACTTTTATTGGCTTGTAACATATGCTCGGGGCTATGGAAAGGATATATGGATGTTCCATTTCATTAGTGATTGATCCCTTGGTTTCACAAAGTTTTGTTTTCACAAACCCTTTTCTACATGAATCTTTTGTTTCCTTTCTTTTTGTCATCCCAACAGCCGCACCATTTTTACACACACACGATACACACACACACACACACACACACACCACTTGAATTTGAGCTTGCTGGTTGAACTCTCTTGGGTTGTACTCACCCTCAACTTAGGCTTTTAGCATGATTTGTGCCAATGTTGAACTATTTTAGGTGAGAATAAAAATCTTTTTGTGACAACCCTAAAAAATGAATAAGACAAATGCTTAAGGTGTTAAGAATGCTTGCGTTTAGACCCAGGGTTCACACGGATTGATACGCGTAGAACCAGACTTAGAACCCTTATTATTGACAAGACAACTAACTTGGGGAGTTAATTGAGCTTGAAATGGTTGGAACCAACCATGTAGGTCTCTCGAAAACGAAGATTTAATCGAAAGAGTCTTTATCGGACTTATAAGAGGAAATTTTATGTTTTGAGGGTCCATGGGTAAAATGGTCTTTTCTAGGCCAAGGGTAATATTGTAATTACCCTTAGCATTTAATTAATTAATTAGATAATTTAATTAAAGAACCAATCAGGCTCGGGTTTACCCGAAATGGTCCATTTCGCAAGGGTCACTCCACCCGACTTTGAGCCCCAATGGAAGCAACATATTGGTGATTTAATTATGTTTTATGATCTGATTTTTTAAGGGCGTAATGGTCCTTTAACTAAGCTAATTAAATCAGGTTTTAATTTAAATTAATAAGGAGTCCTAGTTAGACTTATTCCCAAACTAAAACTCCTAATATTAGACTACTCTCTCACGATCTCTCTCTCACGTTTCATCATCTCTCTCATGTTGGTTTCTTCCAAAACAACTAAAAGAACAGAAATAATATTTAGAGTTATTCACACTTGAAGAAATCACATGAAATTTTAAGAAAAACAATGTAACCAAAAACGTTAAGGCAAACAGAAGTTGTCCATCGAGTGGTGTGGAAGTTGAGGATGCGTGGGATGAGTTTGGAGAGGGTTTTGGGCAGAAACTTCAACGTTTGAACAATCAAATAAGATATGGGTTCCTTTCCTCTTTGTCCCTTTCCCAAGAGACCCCTTAAGATTCAATCATTCAGTCCGAAAACTAGAATTGTTTTCCCTGTTGCATGTCCCTGTCACTAGCTCACAATAATTCGTAGGTTGGGTATGTTTGCTGATAGATTTAGGTATGTGCAAGTGTGTGAAAGTATGTGACTTTGGCAAGGGTCTCGGCTTGATGCTCCAAAATTTGATAAAGTTGTAGTTGTTGTTTTATATGCATAAATCCATGAAAAATAGTGATGTTCATTTAAGGAAATGTGACTGATTTAGTGACAATCTTCTAGCCAAATAAACTCATTAAAGATGCGCCTAACGATGTGTTAAAATGGTATATGAATATACCCCAAGAACTAACATGAATGGGTTTATCAAAAGGAAGCTAAAAAAATGAATAAATTTCTATCTTGGTATACCTTAATTTCGTTCAAAAAGAAGGTTGGAAATCTAGAAATTTAATACATTTTAAAGAGGTGAGGCCATCAGGATTCGAACCTGTGACCTCACCCTTTCGCTACTGGAATTCGCAAAAAAAAAAGGAAAAAGAAAAGGGTGCTGGGGGAATCAAAACTGGGTCTGCTGGTTTAGGAAGAAGAGAACAAGAATTAAAATAAATAAATGGTAGGCGTGGGAATCAAACCAACGACCTCCAGGCAGCGAGTGAAGAAGAACAATTAAAGAAAAGAGAATGGAAGGCGTGGGAATCGAACCCAAAACCTCAAGGCTGGAAAGGAGAAGGCAAAATTAATTTAAGAAATAAAGTGAGGTTGTGGGGGTTCGATCCTACAATCTCACTGCCACACGTCTAACTTAGTGAATTTTTAAGTAAAAATAAAGATAAGAGGTTGTGGGGGTTCGAACCCACAACCTCAAAGACCCTAGCGAAATTAAAATTTAAATAAGGAGGCTATGGGGGTTTGAACCCACAACCTCCCAATTCCCAACAAAAATTAAGAATAAACAAAAGAGGTTGTGGCGGTTTGAACCCAAAACCTCTTGCTTTAGGCTAAATTGGGCAACAAGATGGTAATGAATAACAAAAAGGGGGTTGTGGGGGTTCGAACCCACAACCCTTCGGCCAACATAAGAGGAAAACCAAGTAGAAAACTAAACATATAATAGTAATGATGTGGTTCAATCTAGAGTTCCAATATCATGGAGACTAAAAATAAAATCAATGAAAAACATAAATTTTATCAAGTGATTCGTTCTTGAGTTTCCTTGCCCAAACTTCCGTATTGATACTGTCACGACCCAAATCGAGGACGCGACTGGCACCCACATTTACCCTCCGATGTGAGCGAACCAACCCATCTACACCTTAACATTTTAATATAATAACAGAATATAATGCGGAAGACTTAAACTCATTAATAAAACAACTCAAAACTATTATTGATATCCCCAAAATCTAGAAGTCATCATCACAAGAAGATCTATCTCAAATTACTAAACTAAGAATGTCTAAGAACTAAAAATACATAAAAGCTAGTCCATGCCAGAAGTTCAAGGCATCAAGACTTGAAGAAGAAGACCCAGTCCAAGCTAGACGCATTAGCTCACCCTGAATTTCCGATGAAGTGAAGACTGGCTAGATCTACTGTTGAATTGAAGTTGACGGAACGTTTGCTGCATTACACAAATAACAAGAAGAAAAACATAAAAGTAGGGGGTCAGTACAACCCACACGTACTGAGTAGATATCATCGGCTAACTCAAAAATAGGGAACAATATACATCAATAACAATGTAAATCAACTATAAACTCAACATGTAGCCAACAATATTATAATCGTCAATAAATACGATCAATTTCATCCATGAGGGCTCAAGCCTCAAAACCATACTCATTTGGGGGTTAAGTTCATTATGTTGAGTATATGTTATCATCTTTCAAGATTCATCTTTCTTTCTTCTTCCTCTGGTGTCGGTACGTGACACTCCGATCCCCTATATGTGTCGGAACGTGACACTCCGATCCCCTATATGTGTCGGAACGTGACACTCCGATCCCCTATATGTGTCGGTACGTGACACTCCGATCCCCTATATCTACGTGTCGGTTCGTGACACCCGTCCCACTAATACTATGTGTCGGAACGTGACACTCCGATCCACTAATACTATGTGTCGGAACGTGACACTCCGATCCACTAATACTATGTGTCGGAATGTGACACTCCGATCCACCAACCTCATTCTATCATTCACCAAGCCTTCTCTATACCAAGGCATCATCAATCCCATCACTTTAATTCATCACGCCTTCTTTTATACCAAGGCTCATCATTAATAACATAGATTAAAGTTTCTTTCAAGATTTGGGATTAGATAGTTTTCATCATGCTTGTCTTATCAAAATCACATAATCATATTCATGCAAGCATACCATTAAGCATATAGCAGGGTTTACAATACAATCAATACATATCATTCACTATTAAGAGTTCACTACAAATATCGTAAAGAAACCATAACCTACCTCCACCGAAGAATTGAAATCAACACGAAATCTCCCAAGCTTTGTTATCCTTTTCCCTTGTTCGACTCTCTCTCTCAATCGATCAATCTCCTCTCTCTTTCTTTTGTTTTGTTTTTATTCCAACCCTCTTTTCTTTACCCTAATTATCATATAATTAAGAATAAAAGAGGACAATAAAACCCTAATTAACTTAAGGTTACCTCTTTTAACCCCTAAGTAATTAGACTTATTAATGTTAACCCTCAATCTTTATAATTAAGGAAAGAATAGTCAAAAACGACCCTTAAAACGTGTGGAGAAATCCTATTCTGACTGGGATCTGCGTGACCTGTGACGGGCCGTCGTGCCCGCGACGGTCCGTCACGATGGTCGTCGCAGCCTCCTTGAAGTCCAGGTGAGCTGTGACGGCCCGTCACACCAGTGACGGTCCGTCCTGCACCTCCGTCCTGACGGTCAGAAACTCGTTTCTTGTACCAAATTCTCAAAAGTTGAAGTGTTTTGCAACGGAAACTCACGACGGTTCGTCGTGGGTGTGACGGCACGTCCTGCAGGTCCGTCACAATTTACAGAGAGTCGATTTTCAGTACCCAATTTCAGAATTCTAAGTATGCTGACACGCTGCACCCTCGACGGGCCGTCATGCCTGTGACGGTCCGTCGCAGTGCCCGTAGTCTTGGCCAGTTTTTTCCAGAATTAAAAATCTGCTGCTCAAAACGACTAAACAGGTCGTTACAATAGATACCAATTTACCCATCGTTCGTCCCCGAACGATCAAAGGAAGAAAAACAATGGCGAAAAGGAGTACCTGAATCTGTAAATAGATGTGGGTATTTTTCTTGCATATCTGCCTCCTTCTCCTAAGTAGCTTCTTCAACCGGTCGATTCTTCCATTGAACTTTGATGGATGCAATCTCTCTCGACCTCAACTTGCGAACTTCTCTATCTAATATAGCAACCGGTTCCTCTTCATAAGTCAAGTTCTCATCCAACAAAACTGAATCCCAACGGATAATGTAGTTTCCATCTCCGTGGTATCTCTTCAACATGGATACATGAAACACCGGATGCACTCCGGACAGCCCTGGGGGCAAGGCTAACTCATAAGCCACCTCCCCTATTCGCTTAAGCACTTCAAATGGTCCAATATACCTTGGACTTAACTTACCTCTTTTACCAAACCGCATCACCCCTTTCATGGGGAAACCTTCAACAAGACTTGTTCACCTTCCATGAACTCCAAGTCTCTAACCTTCCGGTCTGCATACTCCTTTTGTCTACTTTGCGCCGCCTGAAGCTTTCTTGAATAGCTTTCACCTTCTCCAGAGAATCTCTCAACAGATCAGTCCCCCAAGGTCTAACTTCGAAGGCATCAAACCAACCAATGGGAGATCTACACCTCCTCCCATACAATGCTTCAAATGGAGCCATGTCAATACTGGAGTGATAGCTATTATTGTATGAAAAATCTGCCAAAGGTAAAAAGCTATCCCAATGGACACCAAACTCTATCACACATGCACGAAGCATATCCTCCAACACTTGAATAGTTCGCTCAGACTGTCCATCGGTCTGAGGGTGAAATGCAGTGCTAAGGTCCAATCTAGTACCCAATTCCGCATGCAATGTTTTCCAAAATTTAGAGGTAAACTGCGTACCTCTATCTGATATGATGGAGAGTGGAACTCCATGCAACCGAACGATCTCTGAGATGTAGATCTTGGCTAACTTCTCTGCATTGTAGGTCACCTTGACAGGAATGAAGTGAGCAGACTTAGTTAACCTATCAACAATCACCCAAATCGAGTCATACTTACCCAATGTCTTGGGAAGACCAACCACGAAGTCCATCGCGATTCTCTCCCACTTCCATTGAGGAATGGGCATTCTCTGAAGTGTTCCTCCGGGCCTCTGGTGTTCATACTTTACTTGTTGACAATTTGGACATTTGGCAACAAAATCAACAATGTCGCGCTTCATTCTACTCCACCAAAAGTGTTGTTTTAGGTCGCGGTACATCTTGGTTGCACCAGGATGTATAGAGTATCCGGAACTATGAGCCTCTGTCAGAATAGTGGTGATCAAATCATCGATGCGGGGTACACATACCCTTCCCTTAATCCTCAAAACACATTCCTCATCAATTATTGCTTCCTTAGCCTCTCCTCGCAACACTTTATCTCGAATTCGACCTAGTTTCTCATCATCGAACTGTTTTCCCTTGATCTTGTCAAGAAAGAAGATCTTGCCTCTACACAAGCTAACAATCCTCCCTTCTCATTTATTTCTAACCTCATAAGGTCATTAGCCAGAATCTGCATCTCTCTAGCCAATGGGCGTCTAGAAGCTTGCAAATGGGCTAGACTTCCCATGCTTCCGGCCTTTCTACTTAGAGCATCCGCTACAACATTAGCCTTCCCCGGATGATACAAGATAGTGATGTCGTAGTCATTCAGTAGTTCCATCCATCTCCTCTGTCTCAAGTTCAAGTCTTTCTGAGTGAAGACATACTGTAGGCTACGATGGTCCGTATAGACTTCACACTTAACCCCATACAAATAGTGTCTCCATTGCTTTAGTGCAAATAGTACCGCGGCCAACTCCAAATCATGGGTCGGATAGTTACGTTCATGCACCTTTAATTGCCTCGAAGCATAAGCAATCACATTTTTCTCTTGCATTAACACTGCACCCAACCCAGAATAGGATGCATCACAATAAACAATAAAGTTCTTACCCTCTACCGGTAAGGTAAGGATAGGCGCGGTAGTCAACAAGGTCTTAAGCTTCTGAAAGCTTTCTTCGCACTCCTCCGACCATACAAATGGAACATTCTGCTTAGTCAAGTTCGTCAATTGGGAAGCAATAGAAGAGAATCCTTTGACAAAGCGGCGGTAGTAGCTAGCTAACCCCAGAAAACTCCTTATCTCTGACACATTAGTGGGTCTTACCCAATTCTTCACTATCTCAATCCTTGAAGGATCTACCATCACTCCTTCCTTAGAAACCACGTGCCCCAAGAAGGACACTGCATCTAGCCAAAACTCACACTTAGAGAACTTGGCATAAAGCTTTTTATCCCTCAATGTTTCCAATACCATTCTCAAATGCTCTTCATGTTCCTTCTGGCTCTTTGAGTATACCAATATATCATCAATAAACACGATCACAAAGAGATCCAGATATGGCTTAAAAATCCCATTCATCAAGCTCATGAACGCGGCAGGGGCATTCGTAAGACCAAAGGACATCACCACAAATTCATAATGCCCATACCTAGTTCGAAAAGCAGTCTTTGGTACATCCGTTGCCCGTATTTTCAATTGATGATAACCGGATCTCAAGTCAATCTTAGAGAAGACACAAGCACCTTGTAACTGATCGAACAAGTCATCAATGCGAGGAAGAGGATACTTGTTCTTAATAGTTACCTTGTTCAGTTGTCTGTAGTCTATGCACATCCTAAAACTCCCATCCTTCTTCTTTACAAACAAAACTGGAGCACCCCAAGGAGATGCACTTAGTCTAATGAAGCCCTTGCTCAACAACTCTTGAAGTTGAGCCTTTAACTCTCTTAATTCGGCGGGAGCCATTCTATACGGGGGTATAGAAATGGGGCGTGTGCCCGGTTCAAGATCGATACAGAAGTCAATATCCCTATCTGGTGGCATACCAGGAAGATCTGCAGGGAACACATCCAAAAATTCTCGAACTACCGAAACTGATTCAATTGAGGGTACTTGGATAGTGTCATCCTTGAGATGTGCCAAGAAAGCTAAACACCCTTTACTAACCATCCTCTGAGCACAAAGAAAGGAGATAATATGCACCAGATTGGAAGTGTAGTCACCCTCCCACACTAACGGATCTGTCCCAGGCTTGGCTAACGTCACCGTTTTAGCATTACAATCCAAGATCGCGAAATTGGGAGAAAGCCAAGTCATACCCAGAATTACATCAAAGTCACCCATTTCAAAAATAACCAAATCTACATAAGTGTTGCTCCCCACGAAATTCACCAAACAAGACCTATGTACCTTTTCAACTACCACAGACTCACCCACCGGAGTAGAAACACGAATAGGCATGTCAAGTAATTCACAATGCAATTTTAGACCATTAGCAAATGATGAAGATACATATGAAAACGTGGAGCCAGGGTCAAATAATACAGATGCCATGCAATCACAAACCAAAAGATTACCTGTGATAACAGCATCAGACGCCTCCGCTTCAGATCTCCCAGGGAAAGCGTAACAATGGGCCCTATCGTTTGTCTGTCCATTGCCCCTACCATGTTGTGTAGTAGTGGCTCCGTTTTGCCCATCACCTCTGCCGTTTTGGTGACCACCATTACCTCGACCACCACGTCCTCCAGAAAAGCGGCCTCTACCATGACCACCTCTACCTCTAGCTATTGGGGGTCTGTAACTCTGTTTTGGACAATTCCTCCTAATATGTCCAATCTCCCCACATCCATAGCACTCTCTGGAGTCAGGCATAGGTCTCTCAGAGTAGTTTTGACCGTTCTGAGGTGGACCCCCAACTACAGTCTGTAGTGAAGACTGAATTGGTCGAACTGAGTGACCTACGGAGTTCTGTCCTCTAGAATAAGAACCATTAAACTCACCTCCCCTTCGAAACCTCTTTGATGTCGATGTCGTGGTGAAGTCATCTGGTTTCACTCCTTCCACCTCTATCACAAAGTCTACCACCTCTTGGAAGGATGTTGCCGTTGCCGCTATCTGTAAGGCTGAAATCCGCAATTCTGACCTCAACCCCTTTACAAAACGGCGGATCCGTTCTTGTGGACTGAAACAAAGTTGGGTGGCATACCTGGATAATGCACGGAATTTGGCCTCATACGCGTTAACCGTCATCCTACCTTACTCTAGACTCAAGAACTCATCCCTCTTCCTATCTCTCAAAGTCCGGGGGATATACTTTTCCATGAACAAACTAGAGAATGATTCCCAAGTCATAGGTGGTGCCTCTGTTGGTTGACACTCAACATGTGAACGCCACCACATTTTGGCGTTCCCTTGAAACTGATAGCTCACGAACTCGACACCAAACCTCTCTACTATACCCATCTTGTGTAGTAGCTCATGACAATCAACTAGAAAATCGTAGGCATCCTCTGATTCTGCACCCTTAAAGACTGGAGGTTTCAATTTCAAGAACTTACTGAAAAGTTCATGTTGATCGTTTGTCATAATAGGCCCAGTAGTCAGACGTGGAAATGTGCCTATTCCCAATGATGCATCCATGCGGGGAGCCATAGTAGCCGCATGTCGTTCCTCTGAAACCGGAGGTGTTGGTACAGAAACCACTGGAGGTGCCTGACCCTGATCGGATAACCCACTAAGATAAGCAAGTACCTGGTTGATCATCTCTGGGGTAGGTTGGGGTGGCATTTCCTCATTCTGCCCTTGTTCATTCTCCCCTTCCTCCCCCTCTCTTATCACCTCCTCGGTCGGTGGAGGAGTCACCGCCCTAGTATCAGATGGGCTAGGTGCTCGTCCTCTTCCCCTAGAGGACGTCCTCCCACGACCTCTACCACGGCCTCTTGCCGCTGTTCTTCCTCGAGCCACAGCCCCAGTGGCTGGCTCAGTCGTTTCCTGTCTGGCAGGTGCTGTTGTTGGCGCAGTCATTGCTCTAGTTCTAACCATCTGCGAGATAGAGTGAAGATGGTCAGATACCAATTCGTATCGCCTAGATACCAATTGGACTCAAGTAGTAGCACGAAAGAAAGAATGAAAGAGTGAAATTTTCCTAAAGTCTTATAGCCTCTCAAGGAAAAGTAAAGGCGTCCCCCTACCCTTCCTTAAGACTCTACTAGACCTGTTCTTGTGTGATGAGACCAATGAACCTAATGCTCTGATACCAAGTTTGTCACGACCCAAATCGGGGACGCGACTGGCACCCACATTTACCCTCCGATGTGAGCGAACCAACCCATCTACACCTTAACATTTTAATATAATAACAGAATATAATGCGGAAGACTTAAACTCATTAATAAAACAACTCAAAACTATTATTGATATCCCCAAAATCTCGAAGTCATCATCACAAGAACATCTATCTCAAATTACTAAACTAAGAATGTCTAAGAACTAAAAATACATAAAAGCTAGTCCATGCCGGAAGTTCAAGGCATCAAGACTTGAAGAAGAAGACCCAGTCCAAGCTAGACGCATTAGCTCACCCTGAATTTTCGATGAAGTGAAGACTGGCTAGATCTACTGTTGAATTGAAGTTGACGGAACGTTGCTGCATTACACAAATAACAAGAAGAAAAACATAAAAGTAGGGGGTCAGTACAACCACACGTACTGAGTAGATATCATCGGCTAACTCAAAAATAGGGAACAATATACATCAATAATAATGTAAATCAACTATAAACTCAACATGTAGCAACAACAATATTATAATCGTCAATAAATACCATCAATTTCATCCATGAGGGCTCAAGCCTCAAAACCATACTCATTTGGGGGTTAAGTTCATTATGTTGAGTATATGTTATCATCTTTCAAGACACTCCGATCCCCTATATGTGTCGGAACGTGACACTCCGATCCCCTATATGTGTCGGAACGTGACACTCCGATCCCCCCTATATGTGTCGGTACGTGACACTCCGATCCCCATATCTATGTCGGTTCGTGACACCCGTCCCACTAATACTATGTGTCGAAACGTGACACTCCGATCCACTAATACTATGTGTCGGAACGTGACACTCCGATCCACTAATACTATGTGTCGGAACGTGACACTCCGATCCACCAACCTCATTCTATCCATTCATCAAGCCTTCTCTATAACAAGGCATCATCAATCCCATCACTTTAATTCATCACGCCTTCTTTTATACCAAGGCATCATCATTAATAACATAGATTAAAGTTTCTTTCAAGATTTGGGATTAGATAGTTTTCATCATGCTTGTCTTATCAAAATCACATAATCATATTCATGCAAGCATACCATTAAGCATATAGCAGGGTTTACAATACAATCAATACATATCATTCACTATTAAGAGTTCACTACGAATATCGTAAAGAAACCATAACCTACCTCCACCGAAGAATTGAAATCAACAAGAAATCTCCCAAGCTTTGTTATCCTTTTCCCTTGTTCGACTCTCTCTCTCAATCGATCAATCTCCTCTCTCTTTTCTTTTGTTTTGTTTTTATTCCAACCCTCTTTTCTTTACCCTAATTATCATATAATTAAGAATAAAAGAGGACAATAAAACCCCCTAATTAACTTAAGGTTACCTCTTTTAACCCCTAAGTAATTAGACTTATTAATGTTAACCCTCAATCTTTATAATTAAGGAAAGAATAGTCAAAAACGACCCTTAAAACGTGTGGAGAAATCCTATTCTGACTGGGATCTGCGTGACCTGTGACGGGCCGTCGTGCCCGCGACGGTCCGTCACGATGGTCGTCGCAGCCTCCTTGAAGTCCAGGTGAGCTGTGACGGCCCGTCACACCAGTGACGGTCCGTCCTGCACCTCCGTCCTGACGGTCAGAAACTCGTTTCTTGTACCAAATTCTCAAAAGTTGAAGTGTTTTGCAACGGAAACTCACGACAGTTCGTCGTGGGTGTGACGGCACGTCCTGCAGGTCCGTCACAATTTACAGAGAGTCGATTTTCAGTACCCAATTTCAGAATTCTAAGTATGCTGACACGCTGCACCCTCGACGGGCCGTCATGCCTGTGACGGTCCGTCGCAGTGCCCGTAGTCTTGGCCAGTTTTTTCCAGAATTAAAAATCTGCTGCTCAAAACGACTAAACAGGTCGTTACAATACATAAGTCATACGTGAACAAAATATCCAAGAATAATGTAACCTACTTAGATCCAAATCAATTTCTTGGCATATATACAAGATATATAAGTCTTGTACTACATAATTTTAGGAATGTAGGAATCACTTAACAAACTATGAATGAAGCCCCATGGCTTGTGTGTGTAGACTCTTAAGTCTAGCATACGTTCAAAAGTAAGTGAACCTGTGATGTATGTAATGAAATGATGAACCCTAGAAGGGGTAGGTATGAGTGTAAGATACACTAAATGGACAAGTGCATTGGCATAAGATGAGATGAACAATGCAATGATGAAACCCTAGAAGGGTTAAGTAAGGGTGTGAAACACACTGAATGGCTAATGAAATGAACATTCACATAGTAAGACGTCAGTAAATATGAAAAGCAAAGGTGCTAATGATAACTGGTGACAACATGATATGAGGCTAATGTAAATCACTAGAGCAATCCCAAATGTGCCTAACTAGAGCAATCTCAAATGAGCCTAAGTAAATGTTACCAAAACGTACTCACCTATGAGAGTGTAAGATAATAAAGAGACCAGTCTCCATGAACACTCTAATGAAAGTATTGATCTTAACACACTTAATACTAATGATGAGCTGATAAATCATCTAATGAGCTATGATGTCCTCATACTAGAAGCAATCTTTCATGACGTATGAGATGAATGTAATGGAACTTTATACTGAGTACCAATAGGCTAGCTATGAGCAGTGATGCCTTCTTTCTTGAAGGGTTGAGGTTTACATAACTCTTATGAGATGATACTATCTGGCTTTCTGGTAATGGGTCTCCTTATATCTCCTAGTCTTCGAACCTATACAGCCAATATAGGGATCTGGCGGGGTTAGATTCCCATGTACGCTAGCATGTTATTGGGTCACTTTGGTGGGTGATTCCACCTCTTTTTGGTGTGGGGTAGACACTGGATTACATGATGCTCACATGATCTATGTCGGTTAAAGTTAAAGTTCCTAATGAATGAATGAGGCCAGCCTCAAATGATGCACATAATGGAATGAATGATACCAAAGGTGTTAGGATAGGATAATCAAAAGGTGAGTTAGATTCAAGTAATGACATTAGGTCATTCTTGGTCATTGCACAACAAACCTAATGAAAGTCTTAAACTATGACCTAGGTATAGTTGGTGTTTACACAGTCCTATGAGTGAAATGAAATGGAGTACATATGAATGAAAGAAGCAGACTCTGTGTTTGCTAATGAAGACTTCCTAGTTGAGTCCCCATCTTTTGAGCCCTCATTTCTAGAATATCTTGATGTTAAGTCCATGATTCCAAGGTCTCATGGCATATGAATGAATTATATTAAAGAAGTTATGTGCTACATACAAAATGTGTGGTTAGCTATAAGATATGTGCTATGTGTAAATGTTATGTGTTATGTTAAAATGTGAAAAGTATGATGATGTATGTTATACTCATACAATTTCCTATTCCAAATCTTGAAATCTCATTGACTTTCCTAATTCAAATTTGGAAAGCTCATTGACATTCCTAATCCATATTTGGAAACTTTCCTAATCTCAATTTGGCACGTCCACTGACTTGACTTTAAAAAAATCATGTCGTCATGAAAGAGATATTATTTCTCATGCATGTTCTTGGTGTGTGCTTGCATTTACCCATACTTAGTACAAGTATGTACTAATCCCATACAAGTATGTACTAATCCCATACAGGTTGACGCTCAAATTATCCGAAGGTGGAGCATTCATCCGGACTTGGTAGGTCCTCATGCTTTCGAGGATGCTTGCCATTATATTCTAGCTTAGTTAAAGGGTTGAGCTAGTGAAGTATGTTCCACTAGCATTTCTTTCCGCTTTTGTTCAGAGATTGTATTGGTGCCTTCTGGGCAAGTATACATTCAATTCTATATTAAACTATTTCAATAATTTGATGATCTTAATGTTAGATGGTTGATGATGAACAATTATGAATCTAATAGAATGATTAGTATGTATGTTAAGAAATAAAAAGTTTCAAATTTTCGGCTAAAATTAACCTAGACGAAGTAAGAATGACCTAAATAGGCTTGTGTGCGACCTCTAAGAGGTGAACGACGCCAGTCTCGTCTGAGGTCTAGATTCCAGTCGTGACACTTTTTGAGGCTCAACTAGGTTCAAGTGGTAAGTTTTTAATTTTGTTCTTTTTTAAGAGGGTTATAAACAAAAATAGCCTACTGGTCCTTTCTTATCCAACTCTCATAGATTTCAAGAAAGACTACTCAGGCATATTCTAGTTCTGCTCATAGCTCTAGACATCAATCGATAATCACACACACTTATACATGATTGCATTATCCAGTTTCCTAATTCGCTTATGAATCATTCAAACTCAACAATGTTCAACAAGTTAGTATATAAAATGTCATATAAAGATCCTTACAATCAAAACCATGTTCAGAATTGGTTGTTTATTTTGTTTCTTAGCTAGTAGCTGCATATCTCCACCTACTATGATAAATACTAAAATACTCAAAAAATGGAGACAACCTCCATTTGGTACAACTATGTAAGGTTTTTCCACCACCCCTCCCCACAAGAAAGGACTTTTCCCTCAAAGTCGATATAACATGCTACACATAAAGGGCGATGAGAAGGGGTCATACCTATGGAAATCTAGGCTCTGGTATCTTGATCAGCGTTGGAACCCCTGTCAGTAGGTACTTGATCAGAATCGAGTGGTGCAGTGACTACATTAGACACCTTAGGGATGGATGTTGTATTTTTCAGTGTGAGCAGGTGCTCGTCTCTCCTTTGCACGAGCTGCTCTTACTCTTTCCAACCTATGGGATTCTCTACGAGCTCTATTGTGCCTCAAACAATGGGTCAAAATGAGGTTTGCTGGTCAAGGTCACACGTCTTATGCTTTCGCTTTTTGGATTTGGCTTGTAGTTCTTCACCCCAAATTTCATCAAGTGATTGTACTAGAGGTGAATGATTTAGCATCTGCATTAATGACTAAGGTAGTGCAGGAAGAGGCGGTTGCATGGTTAAATTAGCAATTTGAGATCGCATGTCAGCTAATTGTGCCTTCCGCTCATTAGTCTCTGTCTGACTGGTAACTGGGAATCAGTCTTGCACCAAATTCTCAGAGCCATCTAGTCACTCATTATGTACTTCCAACTCATTCCGGACCTGACTAGTGTTGTCTTACTTGGCAGCGTATACTTTGGTCTCAATCATTTGAGGGATCCGAGGGACTGTATCATATGGTAATGCCCTGGTTTGGCGTTAATCTGCAATAAATTTCTCAAGAAAAGCGATTGGGATAGTCACAAATGTACCTGAAAGCAGAGGGGTAGAGGTTGGTTGTGGTTCTGCTGTGGGAGTTTGAGAGGAGTCTCCTGATCGGGCACTTTGTCAGTTTGTGGAAAATCTAATTGAACTTGCGAAGCGATAGGCATATGACTTATTGCTGCAAATTTAGAACCAAATAGGTGGTTTGCCAAATCTATTATCTTTGACACCTGAATGATTCTAGATGCCTCATGCAATCGATCATCCAAGCGATTGGGAGGAATCTCTGCTTGGCGACATAACTTCCCTATCAGACAAGGGAAAGTAAATGTTGCTCTCTTATTCAGAGCACTGTCTCACATTTCAGTAGCTATAATCCTCCCTGTACTCATTGGGTAACTACTCAGTAAGCACTCTACAAGTGTGTTCTCATTTGTGGTTGGTGGAATATATGCACGGACAATACCCACCATTCTTTAGTTGGGAAGTTCTATGTAGCTTTACAAATAGTTATTCGAATAGTAGTTACCAACCTTGCATGTTTCCCATGTATGTCAATCTGCTTGGCGATCCACCGCAACACCCTTTTTTGAGAATCATTAACTTCTATGTTGGTTGTATTGATAACTTCATGGTGCTTCCCTTCTAAAAGTCACACTGATAGTGGAGTCATGTAGTCTATTCCATGTAATATTCGGTTGATAGAGCTTTCCGAAATGTCAATGGACTTGTCCCTAAAAATGACCGAGTCAAGGGGATCCAGTGTAGCAACAAAATCTTTCTGCCCATGTTTTGTGGTTTCGCTGGGAGAAGCAAGGTTCATCATCTTGGCTCCATATAATGTATAAAACTCCTTTATCAGGTGACTATAGCAATAACACGGTGCATCCATTCAGACCTATGAAATTGAAATGTCTGGTAAATATCCGAAAATGCTTTGATGTCACTACTCACCACTCTAAATTTAGGTAAAATAGCACGTTTCTTAAAGCTGCCAGTCTTGGTCACAATTCCTCTATAGAACAATTCTTTGGTCTGGTCCACAGTCCACATAGTACGGTAGCATGCAATGAGATAGTCCCAGTGATCTAGATGAGATTCCATAGCATACACATATCGTACCATGGTCTCTTCATCTATGAGTATCTCATCGATCTCTCAAATGATCATCTTTTTGAGCTGTTATTTCCTGTTTTGTATGGGTTTTTCAGCGAGGAGGTGTGAGAGTTCTCATGAAAATTGTTTTCATCTTCAATACTGCCCCCAGAATTGTCCTCGTTATTGCTACGTGTTACAGAGTGAGATTGACTGCTAGCAGGCATCGTTGGACTTGTGACCTAGTGTCCCGAGGTGAATGGTTTGTTGGAGTGACACTAAGTGAACCTCCGACCCACTAGCTTCAGATGTGGCATGTCCTTCAAATTAGGAAGTTGTATGGGGGCAGGCCTATTGGCATTCTTCATTCTTGGTCGGCGTGGCATAGTACCTGTAGACATGACCAGCGTTTGCATGAGTGCAAATTATTGACACACTATCAGGTACTCAGACATCCCCTATGTTTAACATAATTGTGATGCCTTGCTTTCAGAAATATTTCACCAATCTATCATCGTTAAGGCTTACGGAATCAATAAATTATAGTAAGAAAAACTGGTAAGAGAATAATAAAATTGAAAAAAAAACTCATAAAGTAACGTTCATGGCTACCTTCACGGACCATGGAGTGGAACACAACAGTTAAGTCCTCCCTGAAATCTGGGCAGTATCAAAACAAAAGTGACCAACTTCATGATTTTTTCAAGTAAACTTCACGGCTCCCTTCACGGATCGTGGAGTGGACCGCGAATGGTGAAGTCCTCCGTGAACTGTGGTAAAGAATCAAAGAAGAAATGACCAACTTCATAATTTCCTCAAGGGATGTTCATGGGAAAGGTCACAATCCGTGGAGAAAACCACGGGCTGTGATATTGTTTGTGAACTCGATTCACCCACACTATGTCATATGTGTGGTCCACGGCAAGGTTCACGGTAAATGATAATTTCTACGGGCCGTGAAGTTTAGCATGGCTCACCATTACTTAAGTTAAGCTATTTAGTTATTCATTCCTACTCAAATTACTCAGATTCCCATGTTTAAGAGTAAAACCAATGTTAACGAAGTATCCACATAAAAACAACATTTCATTGAGCCAAATTACCTTACCCCTAAACGACTAAGTAACATGCTTTAACCCCAAATAGTTACGCATAAATTCAACAAAGCCCCCCATGAATACCATATTCAACCAAGAAGAACGATCTTTTGAGAAAATTAACAGACAAAAAATAAAAGAATTAACATACAATATTGTACTTACTTGGAGGGATCTTGAATTGTACGCGTAGAAATGTTTTGATCAAAGTAATTGATTCACACGACTAACACTTAGTTTATTATGGGTGGGATGTTTGGGAAAAAGTGTTACATAAGAGATGCAAGAAAGAAGAAGAAACAAAAAAAGAAATTTTTTTGAAATGGCACGATTTGTCGTCCTAAATACATTGTGTATTCTGTACGGGTCTAACCGCGAGGCGGGTCGGGTCATATTTAATGAATTATATGTGTGAACAATAGACCGTGGAATAGCCCATAAAAGGAATAAGGACTTGTCCACCTTCCCGTAGAAATAACTTCAGAGATGAGACTTACCTAGGACACATGATGAACCGTAAAGTCCCCCGTAAAGAGGTTCACAACCCGTGAGGCTGCCCCTAGAAAGTATTTTGACTCGTTTAGTTTCACCAAAAATTCACGTAGGTAAAAAGGGTTCGTATACATTACTAGAACCTTAAACCCTCCCGTGAATTTTTTTTTTGTTATTTTCCATTAGCTTCCTTGTTTGATCTTCACTTAGATGGACCGTGAAATTGCTCGTGGAAGTTACATAGTTCGTGAGTTTCCCATCAGACGCAGATTGCACCAGTTCTTCGGCACTTTCTTACTTAGTCTTCCTACACAGTCAGCACTTATTAACTCTGCACCCTAAAAAACACAAAAAGAAATGCAAAAACACGAAAATTAAGAAATCTTGGGTTGCCTCCCAAACAGCGCACAATTTAACGTCGCGGCGTAACGCTAGGTCCTTGATTACTTAGACTTCATCAAGCATGCATTCTTCCACTATCTTGGTTTTTTCTTGGTCACCTAGATATTCCTTGATTCCTTGTCTATTAGCTTTAAACCTCTCCCTTTTGTAATTTTCCAATTCAACCTCTCCATATTGAAATACTTGGGTGACCGTAAAAGGTCCAGACCATTTAGATCTCAGTTTTCTTGGAAATAAACACAATCTGGAATTCAACAACAACACCAAGTCTCAAGGAGAAAAACTTCCTTTCTCAATGTGCTTATTATGGTATCGCTTCATCCTCTCCTTACACATTGCAAACCTCTCATAGGCTCTCAAACGAAACTCATCCATTTCATTAATTTGATCTAGCCTTAAATTTGTTGTTTCATTCAAATTGAGGTTCTACTTCTTCAATGTCGAGAGTGCTCTGCGTTCCAGTTCAACAGGAAAGTGACATGCTTTACAAAATACCAGTAGATATGGAGACATATCAATAGGTGTTTAAAAAGCTCTGGTATGCCTACAATGCATCATCTAACTTTCTTGCCAAATCTTTCCGTTAGCATTGTCACATATCGAAACCACACCCTAAAAGCTAGGGTCAATCTCGGATTGCAACCGGCGTACTTGACCTCTTGAACGTCTTGTAGAGGCCCTTACATATCATTCATCGCATATGCATAATGAAAAGCAATGCGGAATTAAAACTTTTCAAAAAATATTTCATAGTCTTTAAAATATCTTTCATATAAAATTATAGGAAATACTAATCTCAATCTCAGAAAACTTAAGACACGAGAATACGTTTGGGACATGGCCCATATCATACTAATATAAAAATTCTTAATCTATTACAATACTTCAATAAAAAATATAAAATACATCTATATATGACTTCGAGTCAATTAAAGACATACATCCACTTCACTTGAATGATGCTACGATCCAAGGATTGCTTACCAAATGCTCCTAGATAATAGCATGGAAGTAGTACCATCACATGTACTAAGTATGGCATTATGAATAAAAATCATGAAAAATGGACATTTATTAGAAATATGTATCTTTTCATTTTTTAAAATCATATGATAATCATAAAAACATCATTTATCAACTTAGAAACACATAAGGAACCACTTTAAACAATATATCATATTTTTGAGGCAATATTACAGTAACCTATATTCACTGTACAGTGAATTGCTTCACTGTAACAGTGAAATGTTTGATCTTCCCTTTTTACATTTTGTAGAATGTAGTTTTGTCACTAAAAGTTATCCTAAGACTCACTAAGTGGCACAAAGAGAGACCACCCACACAACCTCCCTAAGCATACCTAAACAACCCTCGAGACTACTTATGATAAGACACATACAGACTTACAAAGACATGAAGCATTTGAACATGATATTTCCTCTACCAAAGGTGATTCTAAGTCTCACTTGAGTGAGTTGTGAAGAAACCGCCCATACAATCCCTTGAACTCACACTTAAGAAATCATATAGACTACCAAGGATAGAATCATTCTCACTTGATACATCAACACATAGGTAATATGACATTTTCCTTACCAAGGCTATCAAAAGACTTACTTAAGTAAATCGAGAAGATAACGTCCATGATTGACCTCTTCAATACTACCTAAATAATCCTTAAGACTACCTAAGGGTTAGATCATGTCCACAGAATCAACATCTTCCCTAAGTAGAGTCATTCTTAAGACTTATCTACGTAAGATACGAAGTGACCATTCATATTCCCCCTTCACACTTTAACTAGACAACCCTTAACTACTCTAGTTAAGTACTTATTCATTTAACATACTTTCTTACTTAAGCCATTATATTAATTAGTTCATTAGGAGACATTCATCATACAAAATACATTCAAGTAATAGTCTTGGACAAGACTTAGGAACTCCAACTAACACCTTCAAAGCCTACTGTGCAATGTCTAGATAGTGTCCCATACCACGACGTAAACTTCAGAGAACTTCTATAATGCTAGTAGGTATCTAATATGATAAGAATGGACAATAAACTGACATAGAACATGACAGTTAAGCATGTAATCCGAAGTTCTAACCTACTCCTATGAGGGTGTTCTACTTGACAATGGTACAACTTAGACACATCCCATGTAGGTGATATACCGTGGTTTCACGGTATTTCTAATGCTTTTTCCTTAAGTTTAGTGTGCGTCCAAAAGCCTTTTTCTATTGATTTTTATGTAAGTTTCCCTTTATTTGCAGGAAATCTGTCTAAAATTGAACGTGGAAATTTTTGAGCAAGAAATGCAGAAAAGTACCACCTACGGAGCTTGTGACGGTCCGTCGTGCCTGTGACAGTCCGTAGGTGGCGTCATGGTGAAGTTGTTGAAGGAAGATGGGGAAGTCTGACCAAGTGTGGGGTTACGAAGTGCATGACGGACCGTTGTATCCATGAAGGTCCGTACTGTTGGTTCGTCGTGATGATCAGAGAAGTAGTCCCAGTACCCAAATTCCAAGAGTTAAAGTGCTATGGAACAGAGACCCTCGACGGACTGTTGTGCCTGTGACGATCCATCATACCTGTCATCGAGGGTAATGAAGATATCAGCAGAAGAATTAGGAAAGTATGGGATGACGGAGTCCATGACAGCCCATCATCACCACGATAACCCGTCGCGAGGTCTATCGATCCAGCCGCATTTTGACAGATTTTCAGTAAATAGAGTTCTTCTTTGATTAGGTTTTTGTTTTTTATAAATAGTTCGAAAAAACTCTTCTTGGGGGTTAGAATCTTTGGTTGTTATACTCTTGGTCATTAGACACTTTCATGTTAGATTCTTTGTTAGGAGATTATTTTGATTATTACTTTTCGGTGGAGTTGATTGTTGGTGATTTTGACAATTAATCAAGTAAATTTCTCGATTTTATTCTTTCTGATTGAAGTAAGTGCATGAATTCTTATATTATATATATGAATATTGCGATTATGACTATAGGTAACTAAACTCCATAACTAGGGTTGTGGGAACCATGGGTGAATAAAAAGATAAAATCTAACTAAAATAACAATTCTAGAATAGTGTCTTGCATGTATTGATAATTTTTTCATTTAGAACTCTTTTAACAGATGGCCAATGTTAGAACTCGCCTTAATGCTACTTGCCAGACCAAGGAGGTAGATAATAGGAAAAGAATTATCAACATAGATTTAGTGTATATTATATAATAGGCTAGTATTGATTGGTACGAGGTAATAACTTAGTCAAATATCGAATACAATGCTTAATATGAGGTAAATGTAAGTGTTAGTATAGCAACACACGTAGCCAGACCAAGGTGCGGAGTGAAATTTTCTAGACGCTGGACCAAGGATTTAGAAATACATAACTTATTACTTTGCATGCAAGATACTAGGAAAGAATTGTTATAGTTAGAATTATCAAATTAGGTTCCTGCGGGGAACACTTAAACCCTAGTTACTTTTATTAATTGATTAAACTCCAACATTTGAATCTGCTAGTTGTCTACTACAAGTTAGCTAATTATTTTCATTCATTTAGAAATAAAATCCCCTTTTTATTGTCTTTGTTTTCTAAGGAAATAATTTACTAAAAATAGTAATAATAGATTGAAGTTAAGTCTAAACTATTTTCCTCGTGGGAACGATCCTTACCTCATTCATTAGGTTCTTTACTTGATAAGACTTCTTTACTTCTTATTTGAGAAGTAAGCTTGAGCGTATTAAATTTTGGTGCCGCTGCCGGGGAAAGTAGCTTTTAGATTAACTTATACTTATTACTAAAATTTAGTCAATATTTTCTTAATTTTACTTTGTTTATTGTTTTTTATTCTTGCAAAACTATCTTCCTTGTATGCCAAATACACGAAGGAAGAGAACCCTTGTTTCCCTATGATCACGAATCAGAGTGTACACTACGCAACATGAATCGAAACTTGGGTATTAATGATGATGATCCAAACCAGAACATCCCAGCTCCGGTTGATGTTCATGTTCTGTTATTACCCGATGCTCATGGTGAAAACCAATAGAGGGGACAAAATAACGCTCCACGTCCTCAAGAATACTACAGAGGCTATGACAATATAGCAGACTCCGATGGGCCACTTGTATTTCCCCCTCTACCATCATTCCACACCTTTATGGTAACTAGTAGCCTGATGCTAATGCTCACTGCCAGAGGTTTGTTTTCAGGGCTACCTTCTGAGGACCCATGCCATATAGCTAAGGTAAGGGCAGTGTGTAAAAGTTGTGTAGGGAGGCCTGATTTGGATTTGGATGTGATAGGGCTAAGAGTCTTTCCTCTCTCACTGACGGGAGAGGCTGCTATTTGCTTCACTGAGCTCCCTTATAACTCAATTTTCACTGGGAACCAACTAAGAGATGTTTTCTTAGAACGCTACCATCCGGTCTCCAAGAAACTAAACCACAAAGACAGAGTGAACAACTTTGTGGAACTACAAGGAGAGTAAGTTTGTAGTTCTTGGGATAGATTAACCTCATTTTTTAGAAGCGTCCCCAATCACTGCATAGATGATGAGTCACTGAAGGAATACTTCTATCGGGAACAGGATGATAA